>JADRCD010233657.1:0-39089 GCA_019843815.1 Montemys delectorum | reverse complement strand
AATTTAATATGCTATCCCAAACTCATAGCAATTTAAATTGGGATTTAAATCTAAAAGCTTGACCTGTCTAATGACTCCATGTGTCTCATTTAGGGCTTGAACAAGAAAACTTAATGATGGTTAGATGTAAGGAAGCATATGACATCTGGCTGTTTTTATTGGTAGTTTTTGGTAGATGTCCAGTTGTTTCCCCTGGGCATTTGCAAAATGGTACTCATCTATTTTTGTAGTTCTATCATTTATTATATTCAGATGATTGTACAACTGTCTCCCCTATCTAGTTCTAAAATGTTTTCACTAACTTCTAAACACCTTTCACCCTTTAGATTGTCTTTCTCTGTTTCCCTATCATCTAGCCACGGGAAGCCACCAAATTTTCTTTTATGTCTTTGAACTCAGGAGCCTCTGAGTTCAAATCTCTGACTGAGATTAAACCTGTGTTCTTTTGAATGTATACTTTAGGTGTGAAATGGCTGGGTCATTTAGTAATTCTGTGCTTAACTGTTCTGGAACTGCTAAACCTTTTTTACAGTAGCTGAACTATTTCATTTTCCTCACCAAGAAATTAGGGTTCTGTTTTCTCCATGATGTTAAAATTAGGTGACTGCATGAATAGGAATGAGCTCACATGTTACTGTGGTTTTAATTTATTTTCAACACCATTTAAGAGGCCGTGTGTATGTGTGTGTGTGTGTGTGTGTGTGTGTACACGCATGCAAATGCAGGCAAATGTACATGAGAGTCTATGTACATACTCTTGTGTAGGCCAGAGGTCAATGTATTTCTCAGATACTATCCTTTTCTCTTTGAATGTTTTTTTAACATTTTTGTTAAATATTGATTGTCCATGGCTAAGATGTAGTTGAGTTCTTAACCTAGCATTCATCATTAAGGGACTAACTAGGTCTAATTCCTGAGATTGGGAAAAAAAATTTTTTTTTTTGAGTAAATGAAAAAGAAAGGGAAAAATTGTCTTTAATAAATGAAAGGATTAGCTGTGAAGGTGGCATAGTGGGTAAATTGCAATTGAGAGGACCTGAGTTCAGACCCCTAGCACCCATGTAAAAACCACGTGGGGAAGTATGTTTCTGAAATCTTATTGCTGGGGTGAGAGAGACAAGCAGATCTCTAGGGGCTCACTCTGGCCAACCAGTTTGGCTGAAATAAAGTAGATGAACTTCAATGTCACTAAGATACTTGTCTTTAAAAGAACAAGGTAGAAGCTGGGCAGTGGTGGCTCACACCTTTAATCCCAGCACTTGGGAGGCAGAGGCAAGCAGATTTCTGAGTTCGAGGCCAGCCTGGTCTACAGAGTGAGTTCCAGGACAGCCAGGGCTACACAGAGAAACCCTGTCTCGAAAAACCAAAAAAAAATAAAAAATAAAAAAACAAGGTAGAGAATAATTCAGGAAGACACCTGGTGTCAGCTTATACCCTCTACCCTCACCTGTACACAGATGTGTACCTGACTAACATGCATACAAACTATCTCTCTCTCTCTCTCTCTCTCTCTCTCTCTCTCTCTCTCTCTCTCTCTCTCTCTCTCTCTCCTCCCCCCCTCCTCCCCCAGTGTATGGCTTTGTTTCTGTTTTTTCAAGTCTATTTTGTTGATACGTTTTTTTGCCATAGGTCAGCACCACATTTTGACCATAGTAGTTTTGGAGCGGGTGCTGAAATTGTGGGATTTCATTTGTTCAGCATTATTGTTCTTCCATAATATTATTTTAGCTGTTCTTTAATTAACTTTTTTATTTCTGCAGAACATACTTTTGGAATTTTACTAGTGCTACAATGTCTCTACTCACTATTTTAGGTAGTTATTGTTAGAGTTCCCCCAATCTATGAACACGGGCATTTATTTATTTATTTATTTTGAGGTTTTGTTGTGTTTTGTCTATTATTTGGTTTTGAGACAAGGTTTGTTTGTGGTGCCCAAAGTAGCCTTAAACTGCTGAGCCCAAAGACTCTTGTGTGAGGCAAGCGGTTCTTAACCTGTGGCTCATGGCCTCTTTTGGGGTTGAATGACTGTTTTACCAGGGTTGCATAAGACCATTGGAAACCATAGATATTTACATTATGATTCATAATAGCAAAATTAGATTTACGAAGTAGCATCAATGATAATTTTATGGTTGCCAGACACCACAGGAAGAACTATATTTAAGAATCACAGAATTAAGAAGGTTGAGGAGGCAGAGCAGGTGGATCCCTGAGTTTGAGGGCAGCCTGATCTACAGAGTGAGTTCCAGGGCAGCCAGGGCTACACAGAGAAACCCTGTCTGGAAGGGTGGAGGGAGGAGAAGGAGATTAAGGGGAACCCCTGGGCTAGTGAGTTAACAGTTTGCTGTTCTGCAAAAGGACCTGGGTTAAGTTAGCAGCACCCATATGGCAGTTTACAACAATCTGCAATTCCAGTCCCAGGGGACCTTTTGCCCTCTTCTGGCCTCCATTGGCACTGCACACAAGTGGGGCATAACATACATGCAGGCAAAACACTCATATACATGAAATAAAAATTCAAAACTGAACATTAACAAACACCGACACGTCCCATCAAATTCCTCCTCCATCCACCTCCTCACTCCCAGATAATCACAGTTCTGATTTATAATACCGTCAGTTAGTTTTGCTTTAACATTTTTTTTTCTTACTTCATAGCACGAATTACATCTTTACAAGAAGAGGTGAAGCATCTCAAACATAATCTTGAAAGAGTGGAAGGAGAAAGAAAAGAGGCTCAAGACATGCTCAATCATTCAGAGAAGGTGAGTGACTTAGTGTCCTAGTGATCGCATACTATGGCTATGGAAGGTAGCTTTATAGCATTCGTTTGTAAGCTTTTATTGTGTGGTGGTTTTCCTGACACATGGGAATGTGTGCATGATGTATTTGGCATCTTGTTACCATATTATTTCTGTTTGTACTATGAATTGTTAATAGGTAATTATATTGCTTTGGTTTGGAAATAACCTTTTAATAAGAAGATTGTTCTTAGTTCCTTTGTACATAAGTAACAGGAAGGTATTAACTCTTGTGTGTTAAATCCTACAAAGAGAGAAAATAAAGGACTGTACCCTAACACACCATGCATACTTATTCTGTGTTGCTAGTAAAACGTAAAATATAAAAAGACCAAAGTAATCGGCTTTTGTATCCTCTCCCTCTGTCCCTGTGCACCCCTCTCTCCCTCCCTCATGCATCATGGCACATATTTGGAGTCAGGACAACTTAGTGGTGGGAGGCGAATTTCACTTCTTTCCTTTTACCATATGGATTCCAGGGATGTAACTAGGGTCATCAGGCTTAGTGGCAAGTATCTTTACCCAGTGGGGTCTTCTTTCTGGGCTCTGCATTTATTTAGAATTTTATCAAAAATTGACTGCTAAGTATCTTCCTTGATGAAGACAGTATCAATTACTTTACAGATGTCGGCCTCAACTTCAGTGTCTCCCACAGGAAAATGATTTTAAAAGCAAGTGCTTTGGCATGTTCTATCCCAAAGTAATTTTTGTTAGCCAAGCTGATACAGATAAGAAAAAAAGGATGAAAGAAAGAATAATAAATTTTCAAAGGAATTTTCATTCTCACTGTTCTCACATAAATATTTCACTGCCTTGTCCCAAGATACTTCACCTTTTAAAGGGAGGCAAATGTGAATTTAGATAGAAATAGTGATTCTTACATTGTCAGATTTTTTGAGACAAAAAAATGGAATAACAAAGGAAAAAGAATGTTGCATTTATTTACTACTAGAATGTAAACTATCTTGAATGTACCCAGGAGCAGAGGGGGCTCTGCATCAGCTGTGGTATATGCTTCAGGAAAAGGTAATTAGAAAAGTGTTCATCTCCAGTAGATTATTGAGGAATGTAAGATTTAATTGTGTGCCTCTTGGACAGTTTACTATATTCCATGGCTCTCATTCAATTTTCTTAGGAAAAGAATAATTTGGAGATAGATTTGAACTACAAGCTCAAGTCTATACAGCAGAGGCTAGAACAAGAAGTAAATGAACACAAAGTAACCAAAGCACGCCTAACTGACAAGCACCAGTCTATCGAAGAGGCAAAATCTGCTGCCATGTGTGGTAAGTGCATATTTTTATTAGGCTTAAATAATACTTAGAGAAATTTGGTTTTGATCTTCTGTGGTAGAAATAAACCATATTTCTATAATACATACATACATACATACTTCAATATAGTATAAATTAACATTGTTATCTGAGAAGAGAATACCTTTTATTATATCTTTTATCGCAAATTTACCCTTTATAGTTTCTTTTCTTTACCTACTACGTCTCATACTAATCATGGTGGCCCCCACCTCTAATCTAAGTGCTTGAAAAGCTAAAGCAGGGTAGTTTTGAGGATACATACAGCTTGGGTCTAAAACAAAACAAAGTTAGTGAATTCTATTCTCCCAGTTTTTAATTTATCTGTAGATATTTCTTCAATATCCATTCTGGACCTCATTGTTACTGTTTTTTTGCCTCAATTTTTTATATTTACTTTGCTTTATGGCTTCCAGTCACAGTTATAATGTAGTCCAACCAGTTGCCTTGTTTTATTATTATTTCAAATGTCCTTCAGATCAGTGTTAGTCCACTATATTATTTCCAACAACAATTCTAGTGTATGTTCTTAAAAGACTAATCTTGTTATCTGGAGAATGCTTTCTAAAAAGGAACAGTGGAAGTAGGCTGATCTGGTGGTAGCAGAATGCAAAGAAGCCCAGAGGACAAACTGTGAGGAATGGGGGAGCAAGAACGGAGGAAAGCAAGGAAGGCGCAGGCATCTAGTGGAACAAATGGTATATCTTACAGAGGTTGATCAAAGAGGGGAGAAGTGACTCGGGGATGGAGAAAAGTAACTCTTTCAACATGTTCAGTTTTGGGGCTAGAGATGTGGTTTAAGGGCTGGAGAGATGGCTCAGGAGCACCGGCTGCTCTTCCAGAGGTCCTGAGTTCAATTCCCAGCAACCACATGGTGGCTCACAACCATCTGTAACGTGATCTGATGCCCTCTTCTGGTGTGTCTGAAGACAGTAAGAGGGTACTCACATACATTAAATAAATAAATCTTAAAAAAAAAAAAAAGAAAGAAAGAAAAGAAAAGAAAAAACAAACCTCAACTGAGATGTGGTTTAATGGCAGAACACACGCTCAGCCTGCTTGAGGTTCTTAGTTCAAAACCTCAGCATATCCCCAAAAACAACAACGTTTGTAATTGTAGTTAAATAACTATCTAGATGGATATATTACTCAATTGGTATGTAAGTCTGAAACTCAAGGATAGGTATCTTAGAATCAAAACTGAAATGACTTTCTGTTAGATTGGAGAGAAGGGAGTTAGGAGGTAATGATTATGTTAGTACAGCTGAATTTATAAAGTTAGGGGAAAAGTGAACTTCCACTTGGTCACATCAAGAGCAGGCTCTAAGAATAGCAAAAAGGCTTACTTAACTATGTAACTCTACTGGCATGACTGTAGAAACACTAAGATTCTTAACTTACAATATTCTAGAATCAGGCACCCTGGTAAAGGCTAGAATCTTCTTGTAATAATTGAAAGAGGGGTTCTGCATAGAATCTGTCATTGAGTTTCTCAGAATTCCTATTCTAAGAGCCTCTTTGAAAATTTTCCAGACCAATGCAAGATAGAGATTAATTACTGTAGTCAAAGTTTTCTATTCTTTACCTTCATTTCATTTCTTAATTACTTTACTCTTTCCAACTATACCCTTAGTCTTCTAGCCTAAATGGTATTGAATTTTTCATCTTTTTTGGGCAAAGACTAGATTGAGACATTTTAAAAATTATTTTTAATATCTTATAACTATTTCTGCAGAGATTTTTATACAAATTATTCAAATGTCCTTAGAATTTTTATAATTAATATCTATTACAGTTGCAGAATAAATCAAAGATTTTAAAGACAATTTTCAGACCATTTGAAGTGAAAAATATTGAGGTGCTCTTTAAATGTATGTATGTAACTTTCTTCTGTCGCAGAAATGGAAAAAAAGCTGAAGGAAGAGAGAGAGGCTCGAGAGAAGGCTGAAAATAGAGTTGTCGAGACTGAGAAGCAGTGTTCTATGCTCGATGTTGACCTGAAGCAGTCTCAGCAGAAGCTAGAACATTTGACTGAAAATAAAGAAAGGATGGAGGATGAAGTAAGACACAGTGCTCATTTTTTCCACCTTTTAAGAAAAACTATTCTAGGTTGTAACTGGAGAACTTTGTGTATATTTGAAACAAGATCGGGTGGAGGACTTTGTGCCGTTTGGTGATTTCTGTGGTAATCGTTTTGCAGATAGCAGGTAAAGAATATGTTGTAAACTGCCACAGGAGTTTGGAGTGGCTAATAAGAACTTAATGAATATTAACTATTTTCTGAGTTTTATGATTATATAGAGTAGAATATATAAACATTTGTGGGTTGACAGGTAAATTAAGATTTGGAATGTCTCCTCAGACATGACTTTTATCATTATTTTCCCAAATTTTTGGATTAGTTGAAACTAAGGTTTTTCTTTTCCCGACAAATTTCATACCTAATTTACATACTATTTTCACTTAGTGATAAATAGGCAGTAGTAGATACAAGGAGGAATTAGAATGGTGCAAAGGATAATAATGTTCTTGAAATTGATTAGTATTCTTTTAAGTATCTAATAAATTACTAAAATGATTAAGATGCCAATTGTTTTTCTCATTCATAGGTTAAGAATCTTATCCTGCAGCTGGAACAGGAATCAAATAAACGGCTCTTGTTACAGAATGAATTGAAGACTCAAGCATTTGAAGCAGACAATTTAAAAGGGTTAGAAAAGCAGATGAAACAGGAAATAAATACTTTATTGGAAGCAAAGAGATTGTTAGAATTTGAGTTAGCTCAGCTTACAAAGTAAGTCTTGAAAATATCTTTTTGTGTTTTCATTGGCTTATAGATGCTTGATATTTTATATGCTCAGATGGCCTCAAAATTTATGAAAAAGACAAAAATTGTGATAAAAGAATTTACTTGCAAGGATTTGCAAGAAAGTTCAGGCTTTGGGAGGACAAGCTTATTAAGTTAAAATTACAGGTATTTAAAGAAGAAATAGAGAGTAGCAGGACTGCTGGCTTTATTACAGTCTGTTGGTTTTGGAAATACCAGTTTTCTAATACTTTTCGTATGTGTAAGCATGACATCTCTCAAGCCTGGTCTTACAGTGAGAAGGCTGCCTCACCTTACCGGAGAAGAAGGCTCCAGGCAACTCTATTTTAGAGATTTAGAAATTAAACACAATCTTGGGAATGGGAGTTTGTTTTCTTTCTTTGGTTCCTTTCAGAGTTGTACAGTCTTTTTTTTTTTTTTTTTTTTTTTTGATGGTTTGGAGAGATCCACAGTTAATGTGGATTCATTATCACTTTATAGGTGCAAGATGAAGCCCAGACACTACAGCCTCACCAGATGAGCTAGAAAATAACATGATACTGAAATATTTTTCTTACAGAAGTTATTTTATTGAACCTTTTGTATTTTAGCAACTTCAGTGAAATCTGTCATAAATGAGAAAATGTAATTACTGATTTTCTTTTATTTAAAGGCAATATAGGGGAAATGAAGGGCAAATGCGGGAGTTACAAGATCAACTTGAAGCTGAGCAGTATTTCTCTGTAAGTGAGAGTTATTTTTTAGTAGAGACTTTAAAAACTGACTTAAAGGGGTTGGGGATTAGCTCAGTGGTAGAGCACTTGCCTAGCAAGCGCAAGGCCCTGGGTTCAGTCCTCAGCTCTGGGGGAAAAAAACTGACTTAAACAAGAAACTTGTAAGAGTTTTTTCTGCAAATTATATTTCTTTTCATGGTTTGTGGTAACAGTTTGTGGTCAATTTAAATTGTGAAGGAGAAATAAAAGACCTTGTTTGTAAATAAATGTTCAGCAATTACTTACCGTCAAATTACAGCTGTAAATAATAGTTTGATAGCTGGGCATGGTAAGGCAGGCCTTTAATCTCAACACTCTGGAAGCATAGGCAGCTGGATCCAGGGCAACCAGGGCTATAGACTTTGTTGCATGGAAATAACATGCCTGATGTCCAGCACTTGGAGGTTAAGGTAGGATTGTGTCTGGAATTGTCGAGAATTGAATCTAGTGACAGAGGTGGAAAGTAAATCCTTGAACTCCGTAGAAAGGTTCTAACAGCTTTTTATTTATTCATAAACAGCAATAAACAAATAAATGGTGAAATGGGCTCACACTTGTTCACACACACACACACATACACTCTCTCTCTCTCTTTCCCCCTCCCCCTCTCCCTCTCCCTCCCTCCCTCCCTCCCCCCCCCCCCCCTTCTCTCTTCACTGACCTTCCAGTCTGGGTGGTGTGGCCTGGCTCAGTGGCAACGGGTCAGGTGATCCACGACTCTCTTTCCTGCTTTCGGATCCTCTGGAACCGTGGTGACACCTGCTTTCTGTCTGAGCGTCCGCGTGGGGTCTGCATGAATTGTCTCTCGGCCTGATGTTTCTCTGTTGGGCCCTGAGATCTGAGCCAATTGCTGTGCCAGACTGTAGGTTTTTAAACTAAATTCAGCCAATTACAACTAGGGCATTTCGTACATTACTTAATTGGCTTTCCTTATGATCCACATGCACACATGCCATCTATGGCTTGGTTTTCATAGTCACCTGGGGCCAGGGGTGTGGTCTGTGGCGCAGCCCCATCGCCTGATGGCTTTACCCGCCTGATGTTCCCTTATCACCTGCCCCCACTCTCTGACTTAGTTTCCATGGCTATTGGGCTTGGGCAGTGGCAGCAGCTGGCAGCTCTACAGCATCGGAGAAAAATGCCTTCTGAGGCCATGTGTTCTTTACAGATTGGGATGGGGTTCCTTGAGTTTTCAGGTGTGGAATGGACGTAATATTTATTAGTGCCCTCTAGTACCATCTATCCCGAAAGCCTTATTCCTTATAATTAAATACATGGATTTAACTTGGTTTTTTGTTTGTTTGTGGGTATTTCTTTTTCAGGGCTTTTTGATTTGCTTTGCTTTTTGAGATAGGGTTCTTCTGTGTATCCCTCGGTGTCCTGGAAATTACTCTGTAGATCAGGCTGGCCTCTAACTCAGAGATCCACCTGCCTGGCTCCCAAATGCTGGGGTTAAAGTCGCCACCACCACCCTGCTTGATTGTTTTTAATGATTTATTTTATGTACATTGATGCTTTGCCTGCATGTATGTCTATGTGAGGGTGTTGAAACTTCTGGATCTAGAGTTACAGACAGCTGTGAACTGCCATATTGTTCGTGGTTCTATGGAAGTACAGCCAGTGCTCTTAAACTGATGAACCATTTTTCTTCTCCGGGTTTAACTTGTTTTAACTTTTAAGATAATAAAACTTTAAAAATTTTTAAGATAAAGAAACTGCTAAACAGTTTATAACTCACCACAAACACTTAATTCCTATCACTGTTTTTACAGACACTTTATAAAACCCAAGTAAAGGAACTTAAAGAAGAAATTGAAGAAAAAAACAGAGAAAATTTAAGGAAAATACAGGAGCTGCAAAGTGAAAAGTATGTCTGTTTGCTTTTGAAATAGAACAGGAAAGACATTCATAAATTTAAGTTGAAAAGTTGGGAGTAAGGGTGCCATCATTCTGATAGGGCTAATTTATTGGGCTAACATACCAAATCAGACTAGTCTACCTTAAGATTACAGTTTCAGAGCATCTGCTCTCTCTCCTGCCACTGTGAGCTCCATGCAACGAAGTGTGCTTACATGCACGCAAGTAAAATACTTATACACATTAAGTAAAAATAATGTTTTAAAAAAACAAAAAAGGAAAAAGAAGAAGTACTTGTGGTCATGGTTAGGGATAATTTACTACCCAAATTTTCTGAGATCCTACAAAAATGAAGGAAGAATACAGGTAACCAAGATGGCTTGTCTTAAAAGATAATCTTAGGAACAAAGTAATCTAACCTCAGTGTAAATGCAAATTCTGAAAAGTTAGTGTTTTGAGACAAAATCTTTTGTACCCAAGGCTGGCCTTAGTCAGCCCTGCCCCCTCTACTTCCCAAGTGGATAGAACTTTAGACATAACCACTATACTCCAGCAATTATGAAAAGCTTCAAAGTGTATTTTCTAATAACATTTCCAAATAGTTTATAATATATTTTCATAATTTCAGATATTGAATAATTCACTTTAATCTCTTAGTTTACAGACTTGGTCAAATTAAGCTCCAGGAATTATAAGGAACTTGCCCAGTATAAATGGGGTTAGAGATGTCTGAGTGACCTCCTGGTCTGCCAGCGGCTTTTCACTCTTGCCTCGCCGCGGTCTTATATTCCTAACGCACAGCAGTCTTCTTCTTCCTAAAATTAAATGACTTAAAAAGTTACAGTCATTACCTGTGTAAAAAACTGTGGAATTAAAGTTCACTTTAAAATAAAATCCTTGGTTTTGTTGTATGGATGGGGGGGGGCACTTTTTGGGGTTTTTTTGTTGTTGTTGTTTCCAGAGAGATTCTCACTGTGTAGTCAACCCCTGTGACTTAAGACCGCAGTTGTCAGAATTACAGATGTAGACTGCCCTGTCTAGCAAGGTCATTGTTTTCATTTATGTAATCAAGTAAGGAGAATAAACTGAATTTGTTTTTATTCATTGCACTTAAAATTGTTGCAGAGAAACTCTTTCTACTCAGTTGGATTTAGCAGAAACGAAAGCGGAGTCTGAACAGTTGGCTCGAGGGATTCTGGAAGAACAGTATTTTGAGTTGACTCAGGAAAGCAAGAAAGCTGCTTCAAGAAATAGACAAGAGATTACAGATAAAGATCATACTGTTAGTCGGGTAAGTGAGAAGTGAATATCTGACTAAGATTGATTTGAATCAAAGTAGTTAAGTATTAGGGTCTGTGAATGTGCACCAATATATACTTATGCTTCTCATATATAGAGTGATATTTCTGCACTTGTGTTTATTTTATCTAAAATAGTTGGTAATGATAGAAAATCTTATTCAGTACACGGGGCTTTTTCCCCTACTGTAGATCTATTTTATATTTTATGTGAAGAAATACCTTTTTTAAAAAATTTATTTATTTTATGTATATGAGTACACTGTAGCTGTCTTCAGAGACAGCAGAAGAGGACATCAGATGCTATTACAGATGGTAGTGAGCCACCATGTGGTTGCTGAGAATTGAACTCGGGACCTCTGGAAGAGCAGTCAGTGCTCTTAACCACTGAGCTATCTTTCCAGCCCACTTATCTTAAACTCATTTTTTATTTTCTTACTGTGTTGAAAGAGATGGTATGGACTAGATTTCTTTGAAGTTCAGAGAAACTACTCCGGAATAAGAAACTCATGGTTAATAGTCAACTAACACATTGTATGAAAAACCGGACTCCCTATTTTTATGGTTCATAGTAATGTGGGATAAATGGGAGTTATAGAAGCTTTTCTTTGTAAATTAACAAGTACTCTGATGTAAGTGTACCAGAGCTTTGGCTCTGAGAAGTTAGGTGATCTTTGTAAATCTGGGGCTTAGAGGATTAATGCATCTGCCAAGATCACCTAACCTCTCAGAGGCAAAAGACCTGAATTTGTATCTCTTAACACCCATTTAAAAACATGGACATGGCTGCCAGCCAGACTAGCCAAAATAATGAGTTTCCTGTTATCTTATGTCCTGCTCGGGATTTTATATGTATGTCCTCCAACACACACACACACAGACACACACACACACACACCCACACACACACCCACACCCACACACACACACCAAGCATGGTAGTGTATGGCTTATATTCCCAGAGTTAGTGGCTAATCATTAGGTCTAAGACCAGCCTCAGTTACATAGCTTCAAGCCAACCTGAACTATATATATTACTAGATTCTATCGTAAATGGTTCTCTCCCTACTTCCTCCCTTACCCAATCAAAGAGGGGGGAAAATAATATTTCTCCCATAAATTGTTACTGTGATTAAAGAAAAACAATATACTTAAAATAGTCGATGCTGATCATGATATTTTCATCATCTTCAGTGAGAAAACTGAGTCACTGGAAGATGATCTGTTCAAGGTCACAAGGGTTACTGGTAGTTGAAAATAAGTTCAGTTTCCTAGTCTTCTATCTACTAATCTGGATAATATATTTTTTTACTTTATTTAATTTAATATATATATACACACACACACACACACACACACACACACACACCATTTTTGGAGGGTAATTGTTTCTAAAACATTTAGAACTTAATTATATATTCAGTTTCTTATTGAGGGGGTTAGCTTTGGTTTTTCAAAACAGGGTTTCTCTATATAACCCTGGCTGTTCTGGAATTCACTCTGTAGACCAGGCTGGCCTTAAACTCAGAAATCTGACAGCCTCTGCCTCCTGTATGCTGAGAATTAAAGGTGTATGACACCATGGATGACTCATTCATGTATTTTAAACTGGAAACTAGGCATTTTCTGTACTTAAGCAATGTTTGACCTGTTTCACCTCTAGACGATGTTACAGAAGATTTTAAAGATGTTTAGCTTTAAGTATAAAATAACCTTTGTGTGCTTTATTTAGCTTGAAGAAACAAACAATGTGCTAACCAAAGATATTGAAATACTAAAAAAAGAAAATGAAGAGCTAAATGAAAGAATGAGGACAGCAGAAGAAGGTATATAGTTTCCTTAGCAAAGGACCGTGTGGGGCTGGATAGAAAGCTCAGAAATGATGAGCAGTCGCTGCTCTTAAGAAGACCCAGGTTCAGGGGGAGGAGGGAGGGAACAGGGGTTTGTTCTTGTTGGTTTTTGGTTTTATTTGGTTTGGTTTTTTGGAGGGGAAACTGGGAAAGGAGATATCATATGACATGCAAATAAAGAAAATATCTAATAATAAAAAAAAGAAGACCCAGGTTCAGGTCCCAACACCCACATGATGGTTGTTCCCTTCTTGGAATTGTACTTCATCTCTAGGTCCAGCCCCAATCCAGCAGCTTCCTTATGGTTCCTGAAGGAACCAGGCATATGCATGTTATTTGTCTGCAGACAAAACATTCATACACATAAAATAAAAATAATTTTAAAGAAGTTTATGATAAGTAACTTTAATTTTTTTTTAATTGATGGTATGAGTGCTCAGCCATTAAGAGAGCTTGTTGCCCTTCTAGAAGACCCAAGTTTGATTTCTAGCACCCACATTGGACCCCTTAAAACCCCTTGTACCTCCAGCTCCAAGGAATCTGATGCCCTCTTCTGGCCTCTCTGATTGTCTCCAAATGCTTGATGCTAGAGTGGGCCAATGATCTATGTAGCTATTCATGGTGATGCAGAGTTTCAGGT
This sequence comes from Montemys delectorum, assembly GCA_019843815.1. Taxonomy (NCBI): domain Eukaryota; kingdom Metazoa; phylum Chordata; class Mammalia; order Rodentia; family Muridae; genus Montemys; species Montemys delectorum. Next base: position 25,751 of record JADRCD010233657.1, on the reverse strand, counting down.
TAGCCTGGTTGATACCCTGTCAAAAAAGAAAAAAAATGTAAAGTTAATTCTGAGATTATCTATAGTTATATTTTACTTTGTTTTTGTTTCTAAAGATTTGTTTCTAAATTATTTGTTTCTAAAGAATTATTTTATGAGTACACACCAGAAGAGGACATCGGATTGTATTACATATGTGAGCCACCATGTGGTTGCTGAGAATTGAACTTGGGACCTTTGGAAGAGCAGTCAGTGCTGTTAACCACTGAGCCATCTCCCCAGCCCCTTACTTTGGGCTTTTAAATGCTTATTTTCATACATTGACTAACTTATGTACCCTTAAGAATTATATTAGTCGAGCTGGACAATTAGTAAATTCATACAGTCCCAGCGCTTGGGAGGTAGAGACAAGAGAATTGGCAGACTATGATCACTAGTCTGACAAGTGTATAATGACACAGCTCAGTTACTTAGTAACTTAGTATGTGTGAAGACCTGAGTTCAAGGGCAGCCTGGGCTACACGTATTTAAAAAGAAACAAAATCAACCAGTTACCGTAATGAAATTACTGAAAGGCACTGTGTATTACTGTGTAGTGTGTATAGTAATTTCAGTAATTAAGGTCATTGTTAGTTTGAAATGCAGATAAAAGTATTTAATGCTGCACAATAACGGTTTACACAATTTATTGGCAGAATATAAATTGAAGAAGGAGGAAGAAATAAATAATCTTAAGGCTGCCTTTGAAAAGAATATCAGTACTGAACGGACCCTTAAAACACAGGTACATGTGCCATGAGACCTTCCCATTGGTTTGGATTTGATTATCATGTAATCAGAAAACTAATTATTGTTCTTTATGTATGTTTTTACTAAATGAAAGTCATAGGGTTTTGCTTTTCATTAGAACAAATAAAGTGTATCCTTGTTAGATATAGAAGACTTACATGAGACATATAATTGATCACAGTTTATATCAGACTATGATCCTAGTCTGACAAGTGTATAATGACACAGCTCAGTTACTTAGTATGTCTGAAGACCTGAGTTCCATCCCCACACTCTAAGAAAGAATGTGATGTGGATTGAAAACCTATAGTTGACAGTAGAAAACATGAGGAGAAGATATATTAGATCCAAAGCCAGAGAGAGAATTTGGGAATAAGAAACAAACTATAGGGTGGTGGTGTACCATTTTGTTTTGCATTTGAATATGTTTGTTTGATTTTGTCATTAAAACTTAATTTTTTGACGTGAAACCCTATCTCAAAAAAAAAGGTAGGGACAGGGGAGGCAAAAAACTGTGTGTCTGATCATTATACTAAGTTACCCAATAGGTCAGAAACTGAGTGTTTTTTAAAAACAGTAATTGCTTTTCTCTGCTTTTAATATAATTTAATTAAATAATTGAGGACAGTAACTTTATTTTTAAATAAGTACATATTAGGTTTACTATTTAGTAATCTAAATATGTATTGAAATTACTGAGAGGTAGGTGCCTCATCTTCAGGGGAACTTTACTAGTAACCTTACTTTCTTATTGATCCTTTATATTGCAGTTAAAAATAATCTCTTATGCCAGGCAGTGGTGGCACACGCCTTTAATCCCAGCACTTGGGAGGCAGAGGCAGGCGGATTTCTGAGTTCGAGGCCAGCCTGGTCTACAGAGTGAGTTCCAGGACAGCTAGGGCTACACAGAGAAACCCTGTCTCGAAAAACCAAAAAAAAAAAAAAAAAACTCTTATAAATGTGCTTGACTGACGTTTTTAAATCCCTCAAGTACAGATTTAACCTTTAGTATAAAACAGGGACTTTGAAAGAAAAGATGCATTTATTATATAAAAGTTAATGTGTTCTGGGGAGGACCTAACAACAAAAGTTTAAATGAGACAAACTGAAGAGAATACTTGCCAGCATTAACATCTATAAATAAAAACACCAGTACAATAAGACAAACATTTGAAAAATACTTAAACTTAATAATAAGCCAGGAAACAAATTAAACAAGACCTAAAAAGACAGCTTAGCACTTAAAAGCATGTACTGCTCTTGTAGAGGACCTGGATTCAGTTCACAGCACTTCCACTGAGCAACTTACAACCACCTGTAACTTCAGGTCATGAGACCTGACACCTGTGGTCTCTGCATACACCCACATTCATACTCAAATGTAGACACACATGCATATACAAAATAAGACTGGTTTTCTAGTTAAAACAATAATGAGGTATCTTTTTAAGGGGCCATTATATTCAGAGATTTAAATTAGACATAATATTTAGGTTGGTCAATCTATTTTTCTGCATAGTAAACCTAAGAAGCTTAGATATGCAGCCAAAAGATTGAAAGAAATGCACAAGGCTTTAGTAGACATTGTCCTTGAGGAAAGTGGTGCTACACTGCCTTTTTCATTCTTCATGTTTCTGAATGTACTTTTGAAGTACGTGTTAGATTTATTATTATAAACTCTAAATATGCATTAAAAATTATTCAGGGGTACCTCATCCTAAAGGGAACCTTATTGATGTAATGAGGTCTGAATTAGGACCTTTTCCTTTCTTAATGGGATGGGATCTATCATTTTCATTTTTTATGTTCCTATAGAAAAAAGCCATGAATTCTGACCTCCATGAATACTATGCATGAATATGGCAGACACACATGCATTCAAGTAAATAAGTGCTCATATACATATGATAAAAAATTTTTATGATAATAATAATAATAGTAATAAAAGTAATAATAATAATGTAGAGAACGATTGAAGAAGACACCAAACGTCAGATGTGGCCTCTGTACACATGAGCATACACATAAGTATACACAAACATGGCAGAAGAAATGGGGTGTCTATATGACCTAATGAGATAATTGGTCCCCTTGCTTTTCTGCTTGCCCAAAGGAAAGAGATCTCTCTGGCCTTTTTTTTTTTTTTTAAATTGCCTGTGCTTACAATGCTATATCACTGCCTTCATATGCTTTTCTTGGTTATCCATCTCCTAATCCTCTTAAGAAACATGTGGAACTGAGTGCAGTGACATACTCCTTTAATCACAGTGTTCATGAAGAGGCAAGTGGATCTCTGAGTTTGAGACCAGTATGATCTGTGTAATAAGTTCCAGGCAACTACCTACATACTCAAGTGATGGGGTTGGGGGTTGGGGGAGGAGAGAGAAAGGAAAGGAAGCCTGTGGCACATTCTAGGGAGCTTTTCTTAACTTTTCCAGGGGTCTTCATAGGAGACTGTCTCCATAGCACCATTGCATGCCTCTCATGTTCTGTATAGCTTACCTGTCTTCCTCCTCTACCAACTAGAATATTTGTAGTATATTTATATTTCTTTGTATCTTGTGTACAGTTATATAGACTGCAGTATTATTGAACAGTGGACTTTTTTTACAAGCCTGATTCTTAACATTGTACTAAATAGGACATCAGTTTTAGTTATCTGAACCACTATTAATATCCTAGCCTTGATTAGTTTATTTTGTAGAAACATAAGTTTCCACACAGACAAAGGAAAAAAATCTTTCATAACTTTGAAAACCAATACATTTTAATAGACATTAAAATTGAATAACTACAATATATTGATTCTTACAAATACTATTTTAATGCTTGAACAGGCTGTTAACAAGTTGGCAGAAATAATGAATCGCAAAGATTTTAAAATTGATAGGAAGAAAGCTAATACTCAAGATTTGAGAAAAAAAGAAAAGGAAAATAGAAAGCTACAACTGGAACTTAACCAAGAAAGAGAAAAATTTAACCAAATGGTGGTGAAACACCAGAAGGAGCTGAATGACATGCAAGCGGTAAGTCTGTCTGTCTGTCTGTGTACAGGATGGAGAGACCATAGCCTCCAGGAGTCAGTCTCCACTTAGTGCCTGCCATGCTTAAAGTAGACTTGTTTGTGTTAACGTATATATTTTAATCTATAGTGTCTACATTTTAATCATATGCTCTAATACTCAAATTCTGTTTAAAGAATTTAAAGGTGCTCTTTTTCTTAGAAGTTGTCATGAGTTGAATTATTTTTACTAGCTTGATTAGAGGCCCTGGTTTGACAAAGACATTCAAGGATTTTTGTTTTTCAATTGCTTATTGATTATGCTTAGTTTAGAGGTTTTGATATAAGTATTCAATATCTACTTTTCTAAAGTCAAAATAGCAATAAGTTATACTTGGCATTTAATGTATGACAATAACATAAATTTGTGTTGACTCATTTATATCCAGGCTTTTATCTTTAGTTTTCTGTGCTTTTAGAATTAATTCATTTGGAGCCAGAAAATAGTTTACTGATGTTTTAAGTACTTTTTCATACCTCGTAATTTAAAAAAAAGAGAGAAAGAGAGAAAGTTTTCTTAACAAAGTGAGGTTGTGGGCTGGAATATTTGTTGCTCTTGCAGAAGAACTGCGTTGATTCCTGTCACCCGTATGGTGGCTCACAATCATCTGTAATCCCACTTCCAGGGGATCAATGGGCACACATGTGGTACATATATATGCATGCAGGCAAAACATTCATACACATAAAGTAATTCTTAAAAAAATAAGTAAGGGGAAGAGGAGTTTCTTTACCTTTAGCACTGAACTCAGAAAGAGCCTAGTTTCTAGAGAACATCATCATCTGGTGGCAGTTGCCAGGCACAGTAGCATACTCCTGATCTAGCTACTTGGAACAGGCAGAACGAATGCTTACACTAAGACATTCTAGACCAGCCCAGCCAACCACATTTCCAAAAGAAAACCCACTATAGTACTAAACATCCATAGTGTACAACATGTTTCACACTTAAAATTTTTAATTACTCATTTACATTTCAATTATTATTGTTGAAATTATTTGAGTCTGGTTATTTTTATTATCTTTTTTTTTTTTCAAAAATAGCAATTGGTAGAAGAATGTACACATAGAAATGAACTTCAGATGCAGTTGGCTAGCAAGGAGAGTGATATTGAGCAGTTGCGTGCAAAACTTTTGGACCTTTCGGATTCAACTAGTGTTGCTAGTTTTCCTAGTGCTGATGAGACTGATGGAAGCCTTCCAGGTAAGAATTGTGTTCTGTCACTCAGGCTTGCTCAAATAAACAGGTAATTCAGACATACTAAGAGGCTGTGCCTGAGGGAACCCCGGAAGATGTTTAAAGAAAATACATTGTTTTGTTTTGTTTGTCAACATGGGATTTCTCTGTAGCTCTGTCTGTCCTGGAATTCACTCTGTAGACCAGGCAGGCCTCAGAACTCTCTGCCTCTGTCTCTCCCTCTCCCTTATCCTCAACTCCCATTCTGAGCTTAAAGGTGTATACCACTTTGCCTGCTTTAAATGTATTTTTATGAGTACTCAGTGCTATTTATTTATTTTTGGTTTTTCGAGACAGGGTTTCTCTGTGTAGCCCTGGCTGTCCTGGAACTCACTCCGTAGACCAGGCTAGCCTCGAACTCAGAAATCCGCCTGCCTCTGCCTCCCAAGTGCTGGTATTAAAGATGTGCACCACCACCACCCAGCTGAGTACTCAGTGCTTAATGCTTAAGTATTTTGGGAGAGAGAGACAGACACACACACACACACACACACACACACACACACACACACAAAGACACATATACACACATAGAGAGAGTGCACAGAACTATAGCAGCTATAAGTAGAAGCCTATCTAGGATATTAGTGAGAACCCTTCTGTAGACTTTGTCAAGCACTCTACAAAAATTGAGTAGAAATAAATGCCTAATGTTTCAGTTTTTCCTCTTTCCCTAATTAAAGTAAATAAAAAATAATAATAAATGAATAAATATACATTCTTGGCTTCATTGGAGTTCAAATGAAATGAATAGGATACAAATACTAAAATGTGTAGCTAAAGAGATGGCTCAGTGGCTAAGAGCATTCCTACATGATGGTTCACATCCATCTGTAATTTCATCTGTAATGGATCTAACACCCTCTGGCTCTGCACAGCCACTAGGCCTGCACGGGTACCCAAACATATATGCAGGCAAACAAAAAACCAAAAATACACCACATACACACAAATAAGGTAATTCTAAAAATAATTTTGAAACATGCATTTATAAATACTATGCATATTTGCTATGCCAACATTCTAGCTCGGCGTTTCCAAAGTGTTTTGTTTTATATTTTTTTTAAACAAAGTAATGGAAAATATATTTTAGTATATTTCCTAAGTAATACATGAGTAAAAAGGTATTTTATTAAGCCAGACAAGTAATACATTTCACCAGAATACACTATAGTTTCTATTTTCACAAAGTTGATAGACTACTTTAAGAATTTTTTTGGTTGTTCAGGAAAGTGGTACTCAAGGGACGATATGATCTCTGTCCTCATGCTTTTCTTTGCTTGCCTCAAATCAGGTTTCTGTGAGGGTAGATAGAAGGAAGCTGTACTTCCTGTTCTTAAAGTCAGGGATTTCTGTCTTGCCTCTTTTATACAGCTTCTGCCTCTAGAAACTTTTAGCTTCCCATCATAGGAAGATGACAGTGGGTTATTAGAAGCCTCTGTTGTCTTAAAGTTTTTATTGTTGTGATAAAAAAAATTATGACCAAAGGCAACTTGGTACTGGAGAGGTGTCTGAATGATTTCAAGCGCTAGTGGCTGGCTCATGTAGAGGATCAGAGCATACACATGGTGCCTTACAAGCGTTGAAACTCCACTCCACGGGAGCCCACTGTCTCCTAGACCCCATGGGCACTCCGCACTTACAAGGTGCACACATAAGATGTAGGCAAAACATTCATAGACCTTACATAAATAAATAATTTTTGGTAGTTCTCAGGTCACTTTTATCTCTCTGAAAGAAGTTAGGAAAGGACCTCAATCAGGAAGCCGAAGGCAGGAACTAAAGCAGGAGCTGTGGAGGAACACTGTTCACTGGTTTGCTTCCCATGGCTTGCTCAGCATGCTTTCTTTACACAATGTAGGGCTGCCTGCCCAGAGAGAGCTAGGCCCTCCCCACATAAGTTATTAATTAAGGAAATTACATTTCAGACTTGACTATAGGCAATATAATAGAAGCATTTTTTGCTTCTGGGGTTCCTCTTACCATAACTCTAGCTTCAGTTAACAGGGTCGAGGGCAGCCAGGACAATTAAGATGATTTAGTTTTAGAAATGAAATTGTAAAATCATTTTTTTATTAACCACAGGATTCTTGTGGAGTGAGTGGGTCTATTTAATGTCAATCAAAAATCTTGAGTGGGGCTTTTTCTTTATCGTATGCATGTCTATTAGCTTTAGAATATCTTCCTGGTTTTATCTAAATTTTCAGAGACTTATACATTACTAGTGACTATAATTAGAAGACTTGAATCAAAAGATAAATTGGTGAGATCCAGACTGACCAAACATATGAGGTGGTATGATTGGCAGGCTTCAGGTTAGAAATCCACTTTGATTTCACAATCCTGATCTACTAGATAAACATGGGAGTCATTTGACAAAAGGATTTAAATGTTTTTACAGGTCCTGTTTTACATGTTTATTTTGTTTTGTTTTTGTTTTTGAAGTTTCTGAAGTTTGAGGTTCCTGAGTATCAAATGTCAAAAGTACTTTCGGGTATTCTTCATCATCACTATAATGACACAAAACACACAGGCTAAATTCTGACTTTCCTATTGGATATAGAATTAAAGGGGTAATCTTTAGCAAAATCACTTTTCCCTCCAGGCTGGAGAATAGCTCAATAGATTAGAGTACTTGTTGCTCGTGCAGAGAACTTGAATCTGTTGGCCAGCATTTTATTTGTAAACTACTTTTACCCTCTTTGCTCCTCTGTTGAACATTTTTTTTCAGGTACTATATTCTTAAAAGTAGTTTTTTTGCAAATAAAATGTTTTATAGTAATATCTAGGAGAAATTCTCCATTTTAATATTCATCTCAATAGGGATGGTATATCATTCACTTGTCTATAATAGTTCCTAAAGATGGCAAAATTTTATTTTTATGTCAAATTAGTAGTTGGGGGCTGGAGAGGTAGCTCAGGAGTTAAAAGCACTAGTTGTTTTCCTGAGGTCCTGAGTCCCATTCCCAGCAACCACATGGTAGTTCACAATTGTCTATAACTGAATCCTATGGAATGGGATGACCTCTTCTGGTATGTGGATATACATGCAGACAAAATACCCATACATGCATACATACATTTTTTCAAAAAAGATCAGTAAATGAATTTGCATATTACAAAAGGAAAACTGAATGGTGTTTCAAAAGTTAAAATAATGACATTTTTGTAAGTACAGGCTATTTTTAGTTAAATGATTTGGCATTCTAAATGGTTGTATAAACGAGGTGACATTATTTCTCAGAAATATCATTCAGTACAGAAATTCTAACATGTCTAGTTTTCAACCTCTATAATGCTTTTCATGGGTATTTTGTCATCAGATCAAGTTTCTCCTAAATTTCCCAATTCTAGAAGTCCTAGAAAAGCATGTTACTTCAAGCATCACTTAAGTTCTAAAAGAAACTCTTTACTTGTTCTATACGGTTTCGTCCTCTCCCTAGTTCTGCCAGGTTGTCATCTGGCAGACTGTAAAGATGGAGATTGCCAGAGCTACAGTTTGTCTTATGCCCAAATGACAAAATAACTTCTGTGTAATAATGGCCTCTTCACGGGCTGGAGAGATGGGATGGCTCAGTGGTTAAGAGCATTGGTTGTGCTTCCAAAGAAAATAGGTTCGGTTCCCAGCATCCAAATTGCAGCTCACAATTACCTGTATCTCCAAGTCCAGGGGATCTAACACCCTTACATAGACATACATGCAGGCAAAATACTGATGCACATACAATAAGAATAAATTAGTCATTAAAAAAAGGTGGCTTTCTCAGTCTTTCTCTTGCTGCCTTTTGAAATTGTTGATTGTTCTTTGAAGAGTGTGTAGGGTATGAAGGACTAGGAACATACTTGGTGTCAGTCCTCATTATCTCTATCTATTCCATTTTGTCTTTCATTCCCTTGGATCTCATGCTCTGTAACTTAAGACAGAGAGTAAGGATCACTGAGTGAGTTTCCAAGTACATGAGAGTTTCTGACCTTACCCATTCTGAGTGGGAGGCCGTGCTTCTGTGTATTTGAGCATTAATAGATGGCGTTTGCTTTGTATGTCACTTTTGAATATAGCCAAAACACTACATAGTGGTTCTCTACCTCTACTAAATTGTAAGTAATATATTAAAATAAACTTTGGTAGTCTTAAAAAAATGACTTTGATATTTAAATTGCCTCTTTATAAGTACATTATATAAAATCCAGGTTGTTTTTTTACTTCTGTGGCAAATTGTTAATAAGGAGAGGAAGCAGAGAAGCTAGTGTCGTGATTGCTGTCTTGTGACCTTAGCCTCTAAGCTGAGCCATCTCTGAGTGTGAGTGAGTGTGTGTGTGTGTGTGTGTGTGTGTGAGAGAGAGAGAGAGAGAGAGAGAGAGAGAGAGAGAGAGAGAGAGAGAGAGTGAGTTTAAATCTATAATCACTGATTTTAGTTTGGTTCTCAAATGTAGAACTAGAGAAAATAAATAGTAGCAGTTAAGAGAAGAACAGGTACAAATACAGAAAACTTGAATTTAACTTACCACAATTTCATTTAAAGAACTACAGCTTTCATGAAGGCAACTAACATAAACAAAAGCTTGGAGACATTAATTAACTGGTGGAAGTGGGAACGAGAGGAATATTACATTCAGTTACATACTGTGAGACTTGTTTGAGAATAGACTACCATTATATTTTAACAACATAAACTCACAAGTTAAGAGAGAGAGAGTTTGAGCCCTGGAGCTTTTACAGACACAGATAGGAGGCACCTTTCCTAAGCCTTGGTGTCACAATTTTTTAAGTGGAGGGTGAAAATAGAACTATATGTAAGAATATGATATCTGGGGGCTGGAGAGTTGGCTTAGTGGTGAAGAGCACTAAGCTCTTCCAAAGGTTCTTTAACTCAATTCCCAGCACCCACATGGTGGCTCACAACAATCTGTAATGGGATCTGACGCCCTCTTCTGGTGTCCGTGAAGGTAGAATACTCATATATATAAATAAATAAATTTTAAAAAATAATATAATAATATATCCTATAATCCAAGACTGTACAAATTTATAATATGATGTATCACTTGCAGAGCATTTTGACAATCAAATATTTAGTAATGACACCTGTTTGTTAAGAGGGAATTTTTTTATGTTTGTGAGTATACTGTCGCTATCTTCAGACACACCAGAAGAGGACATCAGATGCCACCATGTGGTTGCTGGGAATTGAACTCAGGACCTCTGGAAGACCAGTCTGTGCTCTTAACCACTGAGCTATCACTCCAGCTCTACCTTTATATATTTTTTTAATGTGTTAAATATAAGATTAATATAGAAAGAACTTGAGTGGTTTTTTTTTACCTTCAACCTGATCTAACCATCTCTAAAAGAAGCATCTTCATTTCTCAGACACTTCTAATAAACTTCAGATATCTTTTGCCAGATTTGGTATTATACACCGGTGATCTGAACACCCAGGCAATAATCAAGGCTGGCTTGGGCTACATAGTAAACTTAAGTAAGCCACATAGTGAGGCTGTCTCAAGAAGTTAGTAGCTGGTGATAGACGTCTGGTAGAGCACTGGCTGAGCATTCACAGTGCCCTGAGTTTGATGGATAGCACTACAAAAGGAATCAACATCCTGTAATAGTAGCAACAGTTGCTATAAAAAGATTTAATTACAAATAGCAACTTAAGGTATAAATACTAGCAGTTAACCTACTTATTTCTGGGGTTTTTTTTTTCTGTTTATTGAGTTAAATAAGCCCAAAAGATAGCATACTTCATTAGTTTGAGAAGGTTTTGAATTAGACATATATGTAGAATTGAGTGTCTCCCAACCAAATTTGAACAATTTTACTGAAGTTGTTACGTGATTTACTCAATTATTTATTAGGATATTTTACTGAGAAAACAAATAAAATGCTTGTCTCTTATTCTTTGTATCTAGTTGATTCTGCCTGCATTCCTTATTTATTTATCTTCTATCTTCTGTGAGTAATAGGACACCTCAGTACTTTTGCCTGCTCTTATGTAAATAAATCATGGCTCTCAATTGTTCAACATGCTGCATTTTTTTTTTTGCTGAGCATTTTTATATGAATGTCATAATTTAAAATATTATATATTATATCCCATTTAAGCTGTCATTCATTCCAGTCTTGCCTGGCTCTTAAAAACATTATTATTTCATATGTTTTCAATTGAGTACTAAATGTTAATTTTATGGAGAAAGTGGCTTGAATTTTTTTCTGCAGTCTTTGTTTGGCCATTAAAGCTCGTGTGTGTGATAGAAGCATGAAAGAGCAAATTACAGCATTTGTCTGTTTACCTGTTTTCTGTTGCTTGTTGCTGCATGCTGTCAGACCAATTATCGGTTTTCCTTTGGTTTTAAAATTTGAGATTGACTACTATACCTATTGTTTTTTTCCCTAGAGTCAAGAATTGAAGGTTGGCTTTCTGTACCAAATAGAGGAAATATCAAAAGATATGGCTGGAAGAAACAGGTACTGTATATCTAATTTCTTCTCATTGATAATTTTGTTATATGTTTTACTATAAAGTATAAATCTTAACTGCTCTATTACTAAAATTGACTTTAAATTAATACAGTATAGTGGAAACATAAATGGAAAATATTCTAGTCAATTTTAATCGAGTTAATATTGCTCTTTTCATTCTTCTTCTCTTTATCATTTCAGTATGTTGTGGTAAGCAGCAAAAAAATCTTGTTCTATAATGACGAACAAGATAAGGAGCAATCTAGTCCGTCTATGGTGTTGGACATAGAGTAAGTTGCCTTTGATTGAATTTTTTTTCATTGTTTGACTTTTTACTTTCGAGTCATTTCAGAACTGCTTGTTGTTTTGTGTTATTTAAACATCATTACCTATTCTAAACTCTATGGCTCACTGGATAAAGTTTGCATTTGCTGCCCAAGCCTAAGTACCTGAGTTCTGATCCTCAGAACCCATGTAAAAGGTGGATGCAGGGGGTGAGCATCTAATGCCTGCACACCACGACAAGGTGTCGGGAGGCAAATAGGACTGTCTCTAGAAGCCAAAGACAACCTGTCTCAGAGATGGTGAAAAAAGGATAACCAACACTCATAAGTTTTCCTCTGACTTTCATATATGCACCGTGGCATGTTTGCATCCACACTGACACAAATAAGCAAATATGTACAATTTAAATTAAGTCTAGCCTTAGCACAGTGTGAGAAGGGAAATTATGTATACAAGATTTATGTATTTTGTAAAAGCAAATTTTATTAGTTGTTTTGAGTTCCCTGAGTATCTCAGAATGTAAAGTTGGGGCTGTAGAGGTGTCTCAGAGGTTAAGGGTACTTGATGCTCTTGCAGAGAACCTAGGTTTCTTTCTCGGCATCCACATGGCAGCCCACAACCATAGCTGCAGTTCTAGGGGTTCGAGTAGCCTCTCCTGGCCTCCATAAGTACCAAGCACACACGTGATTCACATATATACATGTAAGCAAAACACTTATCACAGCAAATCCTTTTGTATTTTAGTTTTACTTTATTATTGTTTTGCCTGCATATATGTCTGTGTGAGGGAGGGTGTTTGATCTCCTGAAACTGGAGTTACAGGCAGGTGTGAGCTGCCATGTGGGTGCTGAAAATTGAACCCAGGTCTTCTAGAAGAGCAGCCTTAACTGCCGAACCATCTTTTCAGCCCTCAATTTTTTTTTAAAAGTGTAACATTATTTGATCATCATACTGACACCATCAGTGGTTTATGTTAATTAATGTAAACAAATAGCTGTTCATTTTTAATAATATATAGTGGGTTTTTCTATGTGTGTTCATTCACATTCCATTTGTCTATATTATCATAGAGGTGATATACAGTATAAGCCTAGTTAGGTTCTGGGCTGGAGAGATGGCTTGGTGGTTAAGAGCACGGACTGCTCTTCCAGAGGGCCTGAATTTCAGTTCCCAGCAACCACATGGTGGCTCACAACCCTCTATAATGGGATCTAATGCCACCTTCTTGTGTGTCTGAAGAGAGTCTGAAGAGAGCAATGGTGGTGTACTCATACGTATAAAATAAATAAATAAATCTTTTAAAAAATTTATAAAAAAATAAAAACTAGGTTCTGTATTTAAGAGCCTTAGAGACAACTACTTAAAAATTTTTAAGTGTACAATATACATTCAAAATGAGATTTGGTAAGTGCTTGCTATTCAAGAGCTATGTAAAGTTTAATAAAGGACCATCAAGTTGGCTTAGTGGGTAATGTTGCTTGTTGCCATGCCTGATAAAACGTAAGTTTGATCCCTGGAATCCACAAGATGGAAGAAAAGAATTAACTTCAGAAAGTTGTTTTCTAGCTTCCACACACACACCATGGCATGTGCACCCATACATAAAATGTACCATTTTCATGTTAAATAAATGTTTTTGGAGCTAGTACTGGTTAGAAGGTAAACAAAATTGAACAAGCTCGGGTAATATTTCATACTGCTTTAAGTATTAGTTATGAATGATAAGCTTGAATGGAATCGTAAAAATAAGTGACTCTAGTTTTATAAAACAGGTAGCCAAGTTGTTTTTCAAGTGGCTATGCATTCTTGCATTTCTGACAGCAATATGTGAGTGATCTAGCTTCTATACACTTTTGTCTTACTTTTAGAGTTTTATTTTTATTATTTTTAATTATATGTGTATGTGAGGGTATGTAACACATGAGTATAGGGACCTTTTAAGCCTCTTGAGTTGGAGATAGTGGCAACTGTGAGCCACCAGATGTGAGTGGTCCTCTGGAAGAGCAGTGTACATTCTTAACCACTGAGACATCACTCCAACCCCTATTGTCGCTCTTAAAATTCTGAAAGGTGTACCATGACATGATTTTTTACACACACACACACACACACACACACACACAATCTATTGATGCTGAACATATTTTTTTTTGTTGTTTCTTTGCCACTTAATATCTCTTCAGTGAAATGTATGCCTTTTGTTACCAATGAGATTCTTATAATGGATTTATATCACTTATTTCTATCTTAGCAAATTATTTCATGTCCGACCTGTAACCCAAGGAGATGTATACAGAGCTGAAACTGAAGAAATTCCTAAAATATTCCAGGTACAAATGTTATATTTATAATTCTGAAAGCTCTTTGACCTAAGCAATAAGTGTTTTGTGAAATAGATATCAGTGTTTTCATGCATGTAGAATTTTTATTTACAGATTAAGGTTCTTTTTCAATCTTCTTCACTGCTCCTGAATTTAGATACTATATGCAAATGAAGGTGAATGTAGAAAAGATATAGAAGTGGAACCGGTTCAACAAGGTGAAAAAACTAATTTCCAGAATCACAAAGGCCATGAATTCATTCCTACCCTTTACCACTTTCCTGCCAACTGTGAGGCCTGTGCCAAACCTTTGTGGCATGTCTTTAAGCCACCGCCTGCCCTAGAGTGTCGAAGATGCCATGTTAAGTGCCACAGGGACCATCTAGACAAGAAAGAGGACTTGATTTCCCCTTGTAAAGGTAAGGTTCAGGGTATGAAACGATTCAGTGGTGCGGCTTCTGCAGGGGGTGGGGGGTTGTAATGTATTCCTGAGGGGCTGTGCAGCCGGCTTTTCTCAGAGCTATTGATTCAGCTTTTAGCAATTGTGAAAGCAAATCATCCTCTTCAAAAGGCAGGCTGCTGAAAACCTTGTCATTTGACAGAAGAACTTGGGGCAACTCCTACCTCTCCCATTTGAGTTGTCACTAGCCGCACTTCCTGTCCTTCCCCAGTGCGCACTTCCTGTCCTTCCCCAGTGTGCCCCTCACAGACAGTAAGCCAGAGGACATACACGGCTGCTTTAGTAAGAGACATAGATTCTGGATTTTAAACCTGGCCTTTGTATAATGATACTTCCTAATGAGGATGCCAGGGTAGGAAGGCACAACCTACAGCATACAATGGCTTCTTAATTGGCAATGTCTATACATTTTTCTCTGAGGAGTTAAGTGGATAAGAAATACCTCCATGCATAATGTATGACAGGAAACATTAAGTCTTCAGACTGGAGACTGCACAGTCTGCAGCAGGATTTTCTTCTAGTTCCCATGATGACACAACAGGGAGGCACTCGGGAAAAGCTAAGATGCAGTGACATTAAGCAGATTGTTCCAGGCCATAAAACTAGAGCCTCAGTTAGCTTTAGTTGCACAATAAACTGCCTTAAATTGAAAGTGAAAAAAGAGAGAGAGAGAGACATAGGTTCTATAGATATATTTGTTTTACTGTTGTCTTTTTTATATTTCTAATTTTATAGTATTTTTCCTGTGTTTTTGACTATTGGTTTTGACATTTTTGGTTTTTAGGAAAAAATTCAGTCTTAGTCAAATTGATACAGATATTTTCCAAGTATAATTAAGTATAATATCTTTAAAATTAAGAACTTGCTGGTGGCACACGCCTTTGATCCCAGCACTTAGAAGGCAGAGGCAGGCAGATCTCTGTTTGAGGTTAGCCTGGTCTACAGAGAGTTCCAGGACAACCAGGACTACACAGAGAAACCCTGTCTCAGAAAAGCCAATTTTAAAAAAAAAACAAAACAAAACAAAAAAAAAACCACACACACAAAAAAAAAAAAAACTTGAAAAATTATGAATGTAATTCTTTTTTTAATATTGTATCATGGTTGTAATTGTAAAAGTTTTATGGTTTTTCTCGTTTGTTTTTTAATGTAGTAAGTTATGATGTAACATCAGCAAGAGATATGCTGCTGTTAGCATGTTCTCAGGATGAACAAAAAAAGTGGGTCACTCATCTAGTAAAGAAGATTCCTAAGAACCCGCCATCTGGCTTTGTCCGAGCCTCTCCGCGAACACTGTCAACAAGATCCACTGCAAATCAGTCTTTCCGCAAAGTAGTCAAAAATACATCTGGGAAAACTAGGTAAAAACTAAAACATTAAAGTTATCTATTAAAATTAGAAACCTTGTCAATCATGATGGCCACACCTTTAAGCCCAGCACTCAGAGAGACAGGCATGTATGTCTATGTGAGTTTGAAGCCAGCCTGGTCTACAGAGCAAGTTCTAGGTAAGTCAGAGCTAAATAGGGAGAGACTCTGTCTCAACAAATACTACTGTTACTATAATTAAAAGCCTTAGTAGCACACATACTAAAATCAGAAACAACTATTTTCACCACAGAAAACATCATTTATAGATAGGTCTTTAATATATGACTTTCAGGGTTTTATAATAAGTTAATTGATTGCTATTAGGAATTACTATGTAGGACACTTTCATAGCCATTTTCTGTTACAGATTAGGATGTATGTGACATAGAGTTTATCCCTTGTTATTTCTTTTAAAAGATTTATTTATTTTATGTATATGCACACATACTGTAGCTATACAGATAGTTGTGAGCCTTTATCTGGTTGTTGGAAATTGACTTTTTAGGACCTCTGCTCACTCCCATCGGCTCCGCTCGCTCTGGTAGACCTCTCTCACTCCAGTTGATGCTGCTTGCTCAGTCCCTGCTCGCTCCCACCCAAAGATTTATTTATTATTATAAATACGTACACTGTAGCTGACTTCAGATGCTGACTTCAGATGCACCAGAAGAGGGCGCCAGATCTTGTTATGGGTGGTTGTGAGCCACCGTGTGGTTGCTGTGATTTGAACTCAGGACCTTTGGAAGAGCAGTCAGTGCTCTTACCTGCTGAGCCATTTCAGCAGCCCATCTCTTGTTATTTTAACCCACTAGAATCATATTTTTAAATGCAAATGAGTCATAAAATGTTCCTCATCTTTTACACTGTTTTAGAATTGGGTTCTTTTGAAAACTACATCATTAGTACTGATGAATAGTGTGTTACAAATAAACTCAGTTAAATCCCTCTTTTAAGTCTTTAGTGGGTGGGACTTTTTTTCAGAAATATTTGATATGCTACAACAGTTACAGAACCTGATTAAACACTGCCCCTAACCGATTGGTTTTTTTTGAGACAGCGTTTCTCTGTGTAGTCCTGGCTGTTCTGGAACTCACTCTGTAGACCAGGCTGGCCTCAAACTTAGAGACCTGCCTGTCTCTGCCTCCCAAGTGCTGGGATGAAAGGTTGGGCCAGCGTGCTTGGCTTGAAGCTGTCTTTAATTCACTTACTTTGTTCACTCTCTTCTGTCTGTAATGAAATGATGCATGCCCTTTTCTTCTGTAGTTTCAAGCCGCTATACTATTATAGCACATCACAGCATTTACCTGAACCCTATAGAAGGCTATTTCAGCCACTTAGCTGTAGGGTATAAACTAGGACTAAGACAATTTCAAAAAGTAAGAAAATGTTTTAGAAATACAAAAGGAAACCACATTACAGTCTTTTCCCTTTCCTCTGCTTTATCTAAACTTTACGTTGTTTCTTACTCTTTTGTATGAGTGTACATATTAGCCTTTCCCTACATTTTAAGGAATACTGAGGGCTGATGGGGTTTATGCATGCCAGATAGTCTACCACTAAGCCATACCCTCACCCCTCCTTACAGCTGTTGTTGTATCTTGTATTTTTGAACCAAGCATCTTTCTTAAATTACAAGATTTTTTTTTCTTCAACAGTTAACCATGTGACCTACTGCTGGAATCATGTGGGATGCTACCTGATAAACCAGGCTGTTTAACCATGTGGAGCAGACAGGCTGTTTCTCTTGACACACACACACACACACCACAGGCTCTTCAGGGTTAAGATTGCTGTTGTTATTCCTTGTTTTGGCACAAAAAGCACACTGAGGATTGTTTTTGTTTTTTTCTTGCGGGTTTGCCTACAGGTAGATTAGATTAATTATTACTATGTAATGCAAGTACAATTGGGGAAAGCTTTGCTAGATATTTTTTTAAGGTGCTGCCTTTCTAAATTTGTAAGAAAATGCCTGTCCGTCATGATAGAACAGTTTTCCTCATATGAACAAGAGGAAGGAACTTTCACTTCCAGTGGAATGGCCATCACTATCAAGATCAGATCGTGGAAGGAGTAAAGAAAATATCTCAAAATGAGACAAGTTTTTCTGTTTTGTTTTTTAATAACTAAGTTTTTTGTGCTCTTGCAAGACTATTCAGAACTATTTTAAGAACACAGTGATGTCACTTGAATCTCAGTGTCCTTACTGTAGAATTAAAAGCCTTACTGTCGATTGCCCACAGTGGGCTCTGTGGAGAAATTAAATATCTTACATTATGCTTTACAAAATATTGTATATGTTTCAGCAAGTTTGTAGACTGGGGACTGGGAGAAGATGAAAGAATTACATTTAATCTATGCATTTTTGCCAAGCCATATCGAGTCATTTTACTACTAGAGACATAACTAACTATACAAGAGAACCAAGTTTAAAAGCATTTTGTGGGGTACAACATTTCTGTAATTATATAATGTATTTCTTTGTGGTTTTAAGTGAAAAGACATTAAGTTAACAAACATATAAAAATGTATGCACTGTTTGAAATGTAAATTATTCTTAGAACACTTTCAGAGGGAGTTGCATTACCCTATTAGTGCCTTAATTTGAGAGAATTTTTTTACTGCCATAAGTACAAACTTTTCAGAAAACAGATTTTACAAAAAATTATGTGTTTTTTTTTCCCATTGGTAATTGGTTTAATTTAAAATATAGAGGTTTGTCAGACTTTTATAAATTGAGTACAAGCTTTGTACCAAACTACCTGCTACAATAATGAAACTATCTGCAAAAAGATATACAGTTGTATCAATAGTAAAGAATTATGAAATATATCCATGATGTTTTCCAGTTAACATAGGAATTACCATATAAATACTGTTCAACTCTCCTCTGGTAACAAGAGTTGATTTGTATGGGCAGTGTGATTTATTGTTTATTTTTTTTTAACCAAATACCTCCTCAGTAATTTATAATGGCTTTGCAGTAATGTGTATCAAATAAGCACTGGAAAACCGATCTTCTCTAGGGTGATATGCATGTTTCAAGTGGTATTGAAAGCCGCACTGATGGATATGTAGTAATAAACATATCTGTTATTAATATGCTAATGACTCTGTGCTCATTTAATGAGAAATAAAGTAATTTATGGATGGATACTTTTAATATTGACTACTATGGTATTTTCTCATGGCTGGAATGAATAGATGGCATACTAAAAATTACTCAGTGATTGTATACAAATGTTTGCTAAATTTTGTGAATAGATTAAAATTATTTTTTAAAGATAAAACTTGGTTTGGGCTCTAAAACAAGAGATACTATTGTTCAAGTAAAAAGATGGCCAGTGTTTGTTGAAAAACAATTCCCCATGGGTCTGTTGCAGTTGTGTACATCTCGTGAGCAGAGGCTGGGATAACTTAACGTTTGGACCATCACAGACACAGTACAAACACCCACCCATAGCCTTAGAAGATAGAATACTTCCCTTCAGAGCTCCCTTTACTGCCAGTGTCTTTCTGCATGGTTAAAGTCAGGCAGTTTGCTTAAGCTTATTCTTAAAAAATTCAGATTCCAGTGCTGAAGAGATGATTCATTGTTGAGACCACAGTTGCCTTTCTTCCAGCAGGACCCGGTTCAGTTCTAGGTACCCAATGTCTCACAACTTCAAACTCCAAGGGATATGAGGCCCTCTTCTGGTCTCTTTGGCACCAACACAAAGGTAGCATACACACAGATACACAAACACACACACAGTTAAAAACAAAAAAGACTGGCTCCTTATGCTTGTAGTCCCTCATCTGTTAACAAGACCATCCTGGGTTAAGGGCCCACCTGAGCTGGTGGAACAGGGAGCTCATGCTGCTTACTATGAGTAAAATAGTGTTCATTTCTCACTGTCATGCACATGTTTCATGTTGTCTCTATCCTAAGAGCTATGAACTGTGATAAACTTAACCTGTGACTTGCAGATGAGATGCAGGGTATGGATTCTTTATTACCTGACAGTTTATTTACTTCATTCTTAGAGCCATCCCCATTAAGTAGTATGTCAAGGTTGAGTAGCAGCCAGCACAGTTAATTAATACTAAATATAAGGATTTTTTAAAAATGTTACATTTAATTTTACAGCAATACAGAGAATACTAAATATAAGGGTGCCTTTTTTAATGAAATTCTAGTCTGAGCATCACAGTGCTCAGAACTGAGTGTTCTGAGGAAGGACTCCTAAGGCTGGCTTGCATAAGAACGGCTTCTATACATTCCCAGCATACTCCAGTTCTGTAATGGCCAGAGCATGATGGACCAAGAAGCTAGTACCTGACAGTACTGCAAATGTCTGCTACATCTATAGACCAATCTGGCACTTTGTACTTTTTGCCACTTAGGAATTTTATATCCGCACATGTGAATCACTGTCCATCCTGCCTCAGAAAACCACTTTGGCCAAACATTGTCTTACCCAGAGCTCTAGCTCAAGGTTGTCTAAGAAATTTGTTACAGCTTCTAGATTTTCTCTCCACTCTTACTGGAAGGCACATGAATGGAATGGAGATTTAATAGTCCACCCAAGAGAGATGGGGCTATGGGGGCACTTGTACCTGACAGAGGTGGGTGTTGGGTGTTTTTCCAATTGTGCTCTGCATTATTTATGTCACATGGCTATTATGCATGGTTATTACACATGCGTTATTATGTTAATAGCCTGGAGTTCACCAGTTTGTCTAGACTAGCTAGCCATCAAGTCCCAGGCTTGTGCCTACATTGTTTACGTGGGAACCAAGCGATTGAACTCAGGTTCTCTTTACCAGTTACTAGTTACCCTAGCCCTATTTCTGACCTGAAATGATTTCTTTCTGTATACTGCTTTTAGGTTTGTTTTATTTTTGTTTTTCCAAGGCCTATTTAATGTGCATTTATTAAGTTACTTAGTTCAGTTGTCTCTGATTTTTTTTTCTGATGTAAATGGAACACCCTCTGTTCCTAGAAACTTGTCTCACCTCAGGAGTTCCTCTGTGAAATAGACAGCTCTGTCTTTAGAGTTCGCACTGGGAATGTTTACCCCATGCCATTCAACCCTCTGTACCTGGCACGTTGCCTGGAGTCTGATACTTCTCCTGCACACCTTTGATACCTAGCGAGTTTCTCAAGAGTATCTCGAGTCTTTCTCTTTCAGGATACTTTAATTGAATTGGTAGTGCATCCTTGAAATGGAATACTCTTCAGCACCTAAAAGAAATGAATTATCAAGTTATGAAAAATAAAAAAGAAGCATGCATATTGCTAAGGGAAAAAAGCCAACATAGTGTTTAAGATTCCAAGAGGAAAGAGGGAGACACTTGGAACACTGAACATTTTCACTCTTCTTGACATGTGTATAGTGGACTAACCTCTGTGAGCAAGCCCCCAACTAAATGCTTTCCTTTATAAGAATTGCTATGGCGCCAGGGAATGGTGGCACACGCCTTTAATCCCAGCACTTGGGAGGCAGAGGCAGGCGGATTTCTGAGTTCGAGGCCAGCCTGGTCTACAGAGTGAGTTCCAGGACAGCCAGGGCTACACAGAGAAACCCTGTCTCGAAAAACCTAAAAAAAAGAAAAGAAAAAGAAAAAAATTCCTATAGCAATAGTGTCTCTTCACAATAAAAACTTAAGTTGGTAGCAGAGACTGAGTTATTGCTGTGATAGGCCTGGCTGTGCTTTTATTTGGAGAAATGTGGATTTTAGACTAGAAAAGTGATTGAGTGCTTTCAGTGAGGCTTAATGGGCCATGGAAAACAGTGGTGCTGAGGGGAATTTGAAATGTGGGTGTCTAGCTGAAGAGGTTTCAGAGGAGAATATTAATATGTGGCCTAGAGACTTCTTGTGATAATGTGTCGACTAATGTGGCTGCTTTATGCCCTTGTCCACAAAAATCTGCCTGAGGAGAAATTGGTTTATGGATTAACAACAGACTTGGGAGAGGAGGTTTCCAGAGAGTCTATTATTGACTGTGTCGCTTGGTCATTAGCAGCCACACTTACTCAGATCTATAATGAAAAGGAGCAAGCCAAGCAAGGAAAAATATAAAATGTACAGCTTGAGGAGAAAAGGAGCTCCTGGAAGAAGTTTAACAACAATTCTGGTCCTAAGTTGAGTAAATGCAGTAGTTCCCTCAGGGCAAACCATTTTAAACAAGGTTGAGGCTGATAGGCTGTGGGGACTTTTGAAGTTGTACTGAATGTATTTCTGCATTATGAAATGGCTATACCAACCAGCCTATGGGGGCCAGGGAGTGGAATGTAGTAGTTTGAATGAAAATGAGACTGACAGGAGTTATGCTCTCTTTTTTTTAGGTTTAACATTTGCATGATTCCGGGGGGGGGGGTCTTTATACAGAAACTCCCATCCCATGCCCCATCCTCCTGCCTCTGTGAGGGTGCTCACCTGCCCATCCAACCCAACCCCATCTTCCCTGCCTGGCATTCCCCTACAATGGGGCATAGAACACCCTCAGGCTCAAGGGCCTCTCCTACCACTGATGTCCCACAAGGCCATCCTCTGCTACCTATGCGGCCGGAGAAATTTCTTGAGAAATGTGGCCTGATTGGAGTAGGCATAGTCTTGTTAGAGGAAGTGTGCCACTTGGGGTGGGCTTTGAGGTTTCAAATGCTCAAGCCAGGCCCAGTGTCACTCTCTCTCCCTGCTGCTTGGCTGTCTGTATGTAGAACTATTGGCTCCTCCAGTACCATGTCCGCCTGTGTGCCTCCATGCTTCCCACCATGATGATAATGGACTAAACTAAAGCTGTAGTCCAGCCCCAATTAAATGTTTTCCTTTTTAGAGTTGACATGGTCATGATGTCTCTTCACAGCAATAGATACCTAAGACACAAACAAAATTCAAAAAACAATACCTGAAAGCCTTTGTCTCCCTGGAAGAAAGGGACTATGGGTCTAAGATGGTGGAAGAGTATATTAGGGTTCTCTAGAGAAATAGAGCTGATAGAATGGTTTCCTATGTATAAAGATAGGATTTCTTGGGCTGGAGAGATGGCTCAGCAGTTAAGAGCATTGACTGCTTTTCCAGAGGTCCTGAGTTCAATTCCCAGCAACCACATGGTGGCTTACTCCAGGTCTCAGGGTGGGCCTAAGATTAAATACCTTTTGCAGGGAGGAGTGTCTGGGAAGGAGAGCTTATTGGCTAAGTCCTTCATCAGGCCTTTAGGGACCTCATTAAAATGGAGATCTGCCTTGAAGCTATATGACCTGTAGTCACTTCCTCTACCACAAGAGGGGCTTGGAGCCTTGCCCTTACATGACTGATAGCCACAAATCTATGGAGGGCTGTGGCCTTGTGTCGAAAGCCTAGTGTCTGGGAGCCTAGTGTCCAGGAACCAGGCAAAACGCCTGCCGTCCCTTTAGGGTCACCAGGGTTTCTAACCTTACCTCAACCAGGAACCAGGCTGCCTTTCGAGGTCCTACATACAGCTATTTACAAAAATAATTCATAGTATCTTGCTTTCTTTTTGCTTGATATGCACAAGGACTTATGTTTGATCTTGCCCCCTATGCCCACAGAATAGTAATAACAAAAAATAGGAAGGAATTTTTTGTTACTTAAGGTAAATTATGACAACAAAACAGGCTGGGCTAGTGAGATAGCTCGGTGGTTAAGAGCACTGATTATGGAGCTGATCCTGTGAAACAGTGTTCCATGCCCAAATACCACTGGGAGAGAGCTGGTCTCCCAAGAGTGTGGACAAGCGTGTGAGCTCCAATAAGACCACCACTTCTGCTCAGAGGGACCCGCCTGGAACACTCAAGACACAGGAACTGAGGAGCAGCCTGGCAGGATCCTTCTGCTTTCCATCTGCGCCCTGAACTGACCCTGGGCCACAGCTCTACTTACCCAAATACCACCGGGAAAGACCTGGTCTCCCTGGAACGTGGACACATCTGGGAGCACAGGTAAGACCACCACTTCTGTTCAAAGTCCTGGCCCAAGAGGGGCCCATTCAGAGACATCAGGACACAGAAACCAAGGAACAGCCAGGTACAGAATCCTTCTGGTTTCCGCCTGCACCCCAGAGCTGACCCTGAGCCACAGCTCTCTATACCTAAATTCCTCCCAGAAAGAACTGCTCTCCCTTGAGTGCTGATGCACAGGCTTGCAGGAGGGACAAGCCACAGAGACCGCAAAACCAGTTAACACCAGAGATAACCAGATGGCAAAAGGCAAAGGCAAAAAGATAAGCAACAGAAACCAAGGCTACTTGGTATCACATCTCATGATGATGATAGAGGACTTTAAGAAGGACACAAATAACTCCCTTAAAGAATTACAGGAGAACACAACCAAACAAGTGAAGGAATTGAACAAAACCATCCAGGATCTAGAAATGGAAATTGAAGGAATAAAAAAATGGTAAAAGGAGGCAACCCTGGAGATAGAAAACCTAGGAAAGAGATTAGGAGTCATAGATACAAGCATCACTAACAGAACATAAGAGATAGAAGAGAGAATCTCAGGGGCAGAAGACACCATAGAAAACATTGACACAACAGTCAAAGAAAAGGCAAAATAGAAAAAGCTAACCCAAAACATCCAGGAAATCCAGGACACAATGAGAAGACCCAACCTAAGGAAAATAGGTATAGAAGAGAGTGAAGACTCCCAATGTAATGGGCCAGTAAATATCTTCAACAAAATTATAGAAGAAAACTTCCCTAACCTAAAGAAAAAGATGTCCATAAACATACAAGGAGCCTACAGAACTCCAAATAGACTGGACCAGAAAAGATAGTCCTCCTGTCACATAATAGTCAAAACACCAAATGCACTAAACAAATAAAGAATATTAAAAGCAGTAAGGGAGGGGGCTGGTGAGATGGCTCAGTGGGTTAGAGCACTGACTACTTTCCCAAAGGTCCTGAGTTCGGATCCCAGCAACCACATGGTGGCTCACAACCACCTGTAATGAGATTGGACGCCCTCTTCTGGTGTGTCTGAAGACAGCTACAGTAAATTACGCCAGAGCAAGCTGGCCTCCGGGCGAGCAGGGCTGGCAGAGGTCCTGAGATCAACAGCAGCCACACACATGATGGCTCACGGCCATCTGTACAGCTACAGTGTACTCATACACATAAAATAAATCTTTAAAAAAAAAAGCAGTAAGGGAAAAAGGTCAAGTAACATACAAAGGCAGACCTATCAGAATTACATCAGACTTCTCACCAGAGGCTATGAAAGCTAGAAGATCCTGGGCAGATATCATACAGACCCTAAGAGAACACAAATGCCAGTCCAGGCTACTATACCCAGCAAAACTCAATTACCATAGATGGAGAAATCAAGATATTCCATGACAAAGACAAATTTACACAATATCTTTCCACAAAGACAGCCCTACAAAGGATAATAAATGGAAAACACCAATACAAGGAGGGAAACTACACCCTAGAAAAAGCAAGAAAGTAATAATCTTTCAACAAACCCAAAAGGAGATAGCTGCACAAACAAAAATAACAAAAATAATGGGAAGCAACAATCAGTATTCCTTAATATCTCTTAACATTGACTTAATTCCTCAGTAAAAAGACATAGACTAACAAACTGGTTACATAAACAGGACTCAGCATTTTGCTGCATACAGGAAACACACTTCAGAGACAAATGCAGACACTACCTCAGAGTAAAGAGCTGGAAAACAATTTTCCAAGCAACTGGTCCCAAGAAACAAGCTGCAGTGGCCATCCTAATATCGAATAAAATCAATTTTCAACCAGAAGTTATCAAAAAAGATAAGGAAGG
>JADRCD010233655.1:27500-50913 GCA_019843815.1 Montemys delectorum | reverse complement strand
CCCCAATCAAAGGCCTGAATTTTTGCTGGAAAGACTAGATAGTTGTTTCTTCCATAACATCCAAAGCGGCTCATCAAAGAGTTTCTCCCCAGAACCTTTTCTCTTTTTCAAGATATGTCCCTCGAAGGTAGGGAGGTCAGAAGGATGACATAAGCCTCATACTCTCAGTTTCAGAATTGAGCTCTGATTGGTCCAAGTCCTGAACCAATGTATTCCAGTATAAAGGAAGAAAATAATCAGCGCCTTTACAAGGAAATGGGGTTCTTTAAGAGAAATCTTCCCCACCCTTCATATTCCTTTGCAAGTTATTATTACGCGACCACATGTTTATGTTTTGTCTTTAAATAATTAAAGACAGAATCCAATCAGCAAAGGAGTATTTACAATGTAGCACTAGATTCTTTTCAGCTTTGACGCTTGAGGAATTTAAAGCTGTCCCTGACCTTGGAGACTTGCTGGGTGACAGTAATAGAGCCTGGTCCGTAGGAGTATGATAACAGCCTTATTACTACAGAAAATGACCTGGAAATGAGCGGAGAAAAGGGCATCGGGATGCCTTTGGCTCCTCTCAGCATGTAACCTTAACCACATATATCTCTCCAGATATATGTAGGCATAATGCTGCAGGACAGTCATGTGAGAGACTTAATAGAATTCAGATTCTTAGACTGAGAGCTACTGGTGAGAAAGCAAGGCCATCTAATAGATAGATCTGTGGTGACGGCACTGCTCATATAGTTGATGTCCAGGGCACAGCTCATACACTGCCAGGTCTGTCATATATGAGGGCTTCCATTAAGGTACTGGACATTAAATGCATTTCAAATGTAAATTGCCACATTCAGCTAGAGGCTACTCTTTAATCATACGTAGTTCCAAAGAAGAAGAAGAAGGAGAGAGGGCTCTAGATGGATGACTTAGAGGTTAAGGCCACTTTCGCTCTCCCAGAGAATCCAAGTTTGGTTCTCAGAACTCTCAAAGGACAGCTCACAACCACCTGTAGCTCCAGGGCACCAGGGGTGCTTTTCTGGCCCCCACAAGCACTTGCACACATGTGGCATACATTCACACACAAAGGGAAAGAAATATTTTAAGAAATCTTTAAAAAGAAGGCTTAGAAGTAAATATGTGGGGGTCTAAGACGGAAGATGGGCCAGTGACTCGAAAGCAAAACTAAAGCGAGAACATAGCAGTAGCTAAAGAAAATTCTAACAAGAAAGGAATGACCAAAATAGAGAGAGTTTCCTAGTCCTTCACTTTACCCCGGCTCCCATGCTCCTTGAGGATTCTTGGCAGTTACAGACACTCTCAATAATATCCACACCCTAGTTCGCACGATACACTTCTATGAGAATTTGGAGCAGGGAAGCTAGGAATTCCTCCTCTTCATTGTCCTTGCTCCAATCCATAGTCCTTGATTAAGAATCCCCAACTTCATATAACACACCTCAGGGTGTGCAACTCAAGAAAGCAAAAACGGTTTCAAAATTGGCTCAAGGATAGCCATTCATCATCAGATGTGGCTTTTCTTGTCTCCCCCTCCTACTTTCTACATCTTGCTCAACCCAGGGTCAAGAAAAGTTTATGATGTGCATTATAGAGCTAGCTAAAAATGTATGCAGAGAAGCTGAGCTTTCAGCTGGGTAGGTTGGCATAAGAAAACATTGGGTTTTGTGGGCAAAGCTGCGTTTTGACTTTGTTCTTCTGGGTTTTTTTTTTTTTTTTGGAGGGGGTGGAATGTTACTGTTAGTATATTCTAACTGCAGGAAGAACAAGATGCTTTTTAACAAATCCTTCCTTTGTCATAGAAAGAATAAAATGTTGTTAAAAATGAGTCAATAAGGAAAAGTCTGGTTCTTTGTTGTTTGATTAGCAGAGCCTTTGTATAATCGATTTTCCAAGCTCTTCTAAGCGTTGCAGAAAGGCCCAGATGCATTTTGGGAGTGTTAGCTGTTAAAAATAGTTTTTGGTTACTGGGTAAATACCAATTTGCAGCAATTGGGAGGAAAAATTTAGCATGACTGTTTACATACATTGTAGAGAGAATATTAACATCACCTTGAGATATCTGTTGTTTGCTTGCATATGCGAAGAGAAAAGCCACAGCTTAACACAGCACTTGCAGCTCACATTTTGCTATTGTATATTCATAAATATTAATCTAAGGAGATAATTAGCTCTATAAATTTTACAATTAGCCTTTCAGAAGAGAAGTGGATGCTAATAAAAAAAAAAAATAAGGCATGCTTTTAAGCTTCTCCGCTGTGGATGTTTTCACTCTCTAACAACTCTGAGGCAGTCTGTCTTTGTTTAATCTTTTCCCGAAATAGACATACTTTACACATATTCCAGCCCTCCCGTGAGACTCTAACTTTGCACCAGGAGAAATAGGTCTTCTACTCTTAAAATCTGGTTACTGTCTACTTTTTTTTTATCTTTTAATTTTTTCGCCAGAAATACCATAAGATAACAAAAAAGGTCATATAGCTGACCCTTTAAGAAGGTGATGGAATTCAAGCCAAGTGGAATTTCCATATGCGTGTTGCTTAGATGAAATCAAGATGTTTATATGCTCCATATGAATTGATGTCTGAGCAATGTCCAGGTCTTTATAGCTGAAAGCTAAATCCTGTTTTATGAAGTCATTTGAAAGATAAGAAGGGACTAGTCCAGAAAATGTTGCCAGTACCCTCTTTCAAGTACGTCCCTTAAGGAGGTCGATCGGGAGACCACACAACTGAAAGTAAGTGGTGATGCACTCTACTGCAATAGACGCTTGGATCTATCACGTCATTTTCTCTGACTTCAAAATAATTGGCATAGCTGATAAATTCCAACCTTGCCTATCTCGAAGAACAAGATACAGTACAGATTCCTAAGTCTCTCTCCAGCATGACCAAATTGGAATTTCGAATGATGTGTTCATGAATTTACCCCTTATTCAAGCTTTCTTGACAGTTCTTACAAGCCAGAATACAGTGTGGATTGCATAGGACAGCTAGTGCTACTCTCTGTTGTTCCATCTGTGATCTAAGAGTGCCAGCAGATTGACACAAGAACAGGGATAGAAACCACTGAAAGAAGAGACTGGTAGCACAGATTAGAAAGAAAATACAAAGCATGAATAGTAGCAGAGGTCTGCTCTTGCCTTTCTTATTCGCTCAAAGCTATTTATTGTCAACACCATTAAAACGTCCATAACACTAGGCAAGATTTTCTCTTTGGGCAGCCTAGAATATTCCAAATGAACCATGCAAGCTAGAACCCTGTGTGAAGAAAGGCCCCAGGCTAATCCAGAAAGAAACAGGAAAAAATCTGTATGTAGCACTAACCAGTTAAGCAGCCTCAGATCTTATTCTTAAGAGTTAAAAAAAAAAAAAAAAAAAAAAAGCCCACAGGCTCCAAAGTCAGATCTGGATTCAAGCCTGAGGTTCTGGAGTCCATGGTCATCACCTTGAGGAACTCTTCTCTCATCTCTGCATTCACTAAAGACTAGAACGAATCCAGTCCCTCATTATTTTAAGAGTAAATCATGTAATGTTTGAAAAGCTTGTAATGTGGTACCTAACATTTAATAGATAAAAAGTATTATTTCTCTATTCTACTTTCTGAGGCAAAGAAATTAATCTTGGATCCATTTCAAAGCACGATAGAACAGGAGAGATCCCTGAGTGCTTACCATGAAAACTGTAGGAATAGTAACACTAAGTGTACTCAGTTCTTCATATGTATCTGCCACTGCTATAAACCTTTTTATTATTTTTTTTTTGCATCTGTCCCTTGGAAAAATGAATACTTCTGTACCACAAGGAGGTGAAATGGGAGCTGGAGAGATGGCTCAGCAGTGAAAAGCACTTACTGCTCTTGTAGAGGACTTAAGTTCAGTTCCCAGCAAGCATATCAGACAGTTAAGAACTGCTTTACTCCAGTCTAGAATCCTAGCTCTCAACCACATTGCCATGCTACTGTTTGGGGAGGGGGAGGGAAGGAGAGATTTCACACCAAGTAGAATATGGAATTAATAGACAATGCTCAGGTAAAATATACGTTTTGTGTTACCTTCATGGGGATTTATTAAAAATTCAACGTGATAATTGTAGATAAAACATGCATATTCCAGTTCCTCTGATCCATGGTATTCATTTATCACTAAAGTAAATGCATTTGAGATAACTCTGAATGAAACTATATAGGGACCAAGAGCATCTTGACAAACAAACGCCTTTGAACTTCAGAGAATAGCCTTTGCTATTCAGCTTGTCTGAACTTTCCAAACTATTGACTCATCTGTTATAGAAAAATAAATATTTCAAAATGCAAAAGACAGTATAAAAAAACTTTCAAATGAGTATGTAAAATTTCTTTGAACTCAAAATAACAGAACTATACGGGTTAGTCTTAATATTACATTTAAAAAATCCTAGGTCATTTTCTCCCACTTCCTCTTTTCCTTTCTTTTCTTTTTTCTCCCCCTCCTCCCCTTATCCTGTTCCTCCCTCTCCTCCTCCTCCTCCTCCTCCTCCTCCTCCTCCCCCCCCCCCCCCCCCTCCCCCTCCTCCCCCTCCTCCTCCTCCTCCTCCTCCTCCTCCTCCTCCCCCTCCTTTTCCCCTGGTTTCTTCCTTATGTTCTTTGTGATTTTCACACTGCCTTAATTTAAAGGATTAATATCAACCTGATATGAAAAACTAGTTCTTATTTTCTCTAGGCTTTGTGGAACATACCCCAGGTAATGTTGCAAATATTCACAGTCTTTGGAAATTGAGGAGTTTGAAACCCAAGTGTCAATTCACCCAAAGGAAAGACACGAATCAGGAATGGTAGAGACCAAATTCTTTGTATTACCTAATTTGAGCACTCTTGAAGATGACAACCTGACCCCTTCAGGCAAATTACATGTTAAAGAAACACAAATGTTACAACCAGTTGAGTCCATATGCCTAAAACCGTGTCAATTTCAGAACTGGCAGTCTCTCTTATGGCCCATTCCCCACAAATTCCAGAACTAGAGACACCCCTATGTCTTTAAAGGGCTTGTATTTGGATCTTTGAAACTCAGAAGGAAAGAAAATTCTTTCAAGGCATGGGGGGGGAGGAGGGGGGAGTCAGCAAATGACCTTGGCTTCAACCTTGTCTCTAGCTGGCCCAGGTACCTTATGCTTATCACTTACTCTGCTAAGCCTCTGATGTAAACATGAAATCGCTACAGCAGGTTAGCTAAGGCCATTGTTATTCTACCACTTCTACCACATTGGGCTTTCCCGGGACATCTGAGGAGAAGGCAAGGCTGTGAAACTCAGGACTTACCTCCAAGTGATACTGCTCAATGTCAAGCAGAGGGGGACTAGCAAGCACCCTCCCCTCCCACCCCCCACCCCCAGAGGGACTGGAATTATGTGAGTTCTGCCCTGAAAGTTAATGTTCTATCACCTTTTAAAATGGTGTTAATAAAAATATGTGAGATTTATAATTTTACCCAAAACACAGGGACTGTAAATGCCCAACAGTATCACTTAAGAACCATCAGAGAAGGAAGTGCCTCCTGCACGTCCCAGGATACCACAGACGGAACCTCAGATCCCACTTCCTTCTTTCCTTTTCTTCTTTTCTTTTATTAAATGGATTCTTTTCTCATATAATATACCCTGATTGGGCTGGAAGATGACTCAGTAGTTAAAGACTAGGCTCACAACCAAAATATATCCTGATTATAGACTCCTCTCCCTTCTTCCCTCTTTCTCCCACCTCACCTCACCTCTAGATCCACTTCCTATCTACCTCTCATTAGAAAAGAACAGGTTTCTAAGAGATAACAACCAAACATGACAAAGTAATATATAGTAAGATGAAGCAAAATCTATCATATCGAAGTTGGGCACAGCAACCCAACAGGAGGAATAGAGTCCCAAGACCACGCTCAATAGTCAGAAACCAACTCGTTCTCAAGGTCAGGAGTTCTACAAAAATATAAAGTGAATATATATAACATCTATCTATCAATATCTATATCTCCATCTCTAATGTGCAGAGGACCCGGGCAGATCCATGTAGTCCACATGTTTATTGTACCAGTCTCTGTGACCTCATATGCACTTAGCTGTTGATTGAGAGGGCCTATTCTCCAGGCATCATGTATCTCCACTGGCTCTTGTTCTCTTTCTGTCTCCTCTTCCATGAGATTCCTTGAGCTCAGAAGAAAAGGATTTGATAGAGGCCTCCTATTTTGACTCTATATATGTATAATGTCTGGCGGTGGGTCTCTGCATCTGTTTCTGTATTCTAGTGGAGAAAGTTTCTCTAATGATGACTGGGTATAGCACCGGAGAGCCCACTTTCTGACACTATGTCTGTAGGAACTGAGACCAAGCCCTCACATTGAATGAAAACTTCCCTCACCCAACCCCTGCTCTCTCAGATTCATTACTGTACACTTGCATGGCTTGTATGTTAACTTGTTTGATCTATAGGCCATCTGCTATTCGTGTTCAATAGTTCAAGCCAATGTCAACCCCATTTGTTAGAATATGAAAATACCCAGTGACGCCATTCCAACCCAATAGATTGGCACCTGGTTAAGCTATCCTTTCCTCATGCCAGAGGACACAAGCCACTGTCGTTGTGGTCCAGTGAGAAAGGTATGAAACCTAGAGAAATTAGATGAGGTCTCACTATGTTGTACTACCTGGTCTATAATAAAGAAAAAAGTAATAATGTAGGGTTTCATGACTTTAAATACAACAGTCTTTATACTACACTGCTTCTAAGTTGTTGAAGGAGGGCCTAGATCTACTGCAGACAGACAGTAGTGCTCATGAGCCCTAGAATGCATGTAGCTGAGTTGCACACTAGCCTGGCTTTCCATCCTGGAAGGAAGTTCCTCTTGGTGCTGATTTCTTCCTGGCAAACTCAGGAATCTTTTCTCCACTTCACAAAGGTAACTCTGCTGTCCATTCATCCCCAGAATCACAGAAACTTTTTTTTTTTTTTTTTTTTTTTTTGCCTTAAGAATTGGCACATGCAGGCATTCAAACCCTAAACTTCTATTGATCTCTCTTTGGAAGGAGCACATGAGAAGAAAAAAATAATAAAGTCAATTTTCTATTTTCTGTGACAGTAGAAGTCAAGAAATGCATTGATTATTTGAAATCTACAAAGCTTAAGCTCTTGTCAGTTATTATTTTAGTTGAAATCTCACTGAAATTTTCATGAGTAACGAAATAGCTAAGTTCATCCTGGAAACAAAATAAAACCAAACAAAATTAAAAAAAACAAACAAACAAAAAAACCAGGAGCTAGAAAAATCCACACACTGACTTTTCAGCCTTTACTAAAGAACAGGTTATGTGGCCAAAGGCTAAATTTGCAACACCAAGTCAAGAGTGAGCTAGTCAAAGGCACAGCACGCTAGGCTGTGATCATTTCTGATTCATCTCTGAGTAACTTTCTTCAGTTGTCACAACCAGCCCTAAGGCTTTCAGGATCCACTTTCACCCTCTCTTGTCCTTCCTTGATGCCCCACACACTGACTTCCTCCCAAGTAAAACTACATGATAGATGTGACATCTCCATGCCAGCCCAGATTCACCAACAAACCTTCTAGAAAATGCTAAATTGGAGGCCTCTCTGTTGGGTCAGCCAAATCCTCCATAAAGCTATTATTTGATTCCGGTGCTAAGATGTTGGGTCCACGCATTCCTTCTTTCTTTGCATTTCCTAATAAAAGCTCACTTGCCTCTCTCCTGTCCTTTAAAATAGTGTTCCTTTTATGTGAGCTTGCTATGGTAGACAAATATCAGCAGAAATCTGGAAATGAAGCACTGAGGTTAAACCCTTTCACAACATTGACTACATTATAAGTATTTTGATTTCAGATGTTCTCAAGACTGTAGGTAAACAGAATCTTCTATACTATCCAGTCAAAACAAGTTGACAGAAGTTTTTTTTTAAATGCCCTCGCTGTTACAACCTGGACCAGTTCAATCACCCTCATCCCAAAAGTTTATTTCTTTAAATTTACTCAGAGGATACATTAAGCTCTGTAGAAAGATTAATTATGAGAACACTCAATACCATTTTATTTATAGTATCAAAACCAGTAAACGAAATGAAGTATTTAAAACAAAAAGGTATGGTTTAAAACATATATGGAATATTATGGAATATATACATGTGTATATAATATATATAATTACTATAAGTAATATGGATATACCTAATTACTAAAAGTTATATTTAATAGGTCCACAACACAGGTTATACTTACAACATATTACTATTAGTGAAAAGTGAAATACAAAGTTGGACATATAACAAATCTGTGCATGAACACACACACACACACATACGTGAGAGAGATACACATATATAACATATATGATATAAAGAAATTAGTGAATATCATATGGTTATTCATCTGTATGAAGGAATTATAAATAATTTTTATCATTTCCTCCTTTAGATTTCTACATTTTATAAATATTTGGACTCAAATAATATATTATATCCATATCAGGGAAAACCAAAAACTTTATTTCTTTTTAATTAAAAAGCTGCTATGGAAATGGACATTTGAGCTGTTTACTTTCCCCGATCACACATGTATGCTGTCATAGGAGCCTGTCATTCTTTAGGACATAGTTTCTCCATGAGTAGACATCCTCGTATTCAGATAGAGAAGGAAGTTCCCCAGAGATGGCTTTTCCCAGTCCCAGGGGCCCATGGCTGGGACCTTGTCAGTTTCCCACAGTCTCCTGTGCCCCCTCCCTATGCACTTAGAATGAACTACACGACCATAAGGTGAACTGTCCTGACTGACTGTGAGCTTGCTACCTGCTGGCCTGTGTGTGCTCTCTCACCCAGCCTCTTGTAATTGGATATGTATTTGTTTCATGAAACTCACTCCGTCAGCAGCTTCTGCACTAAACAGTCCCTGAGGCCAACAGAAGGGGGGAAAAAATCAGTAATCAACATACCACTTTCAAGTACAGAGTACCAACCTATTTATAAAAGGAAATTAAGTAAAAACCGGTAATTATAACTAGAGTACAACCTTTCAACATAGTCAATGAGAAATTCAATTTGCTTAAAATAATGAGATACTCTGGCAGGAACAATCTGTTCATGGGCTGTTCCCCAGAGCCTGGGGATAGAAAGAAGCTCTGGCTGACATTTGATACTATCTGTCAGTTTATCAACTCTGTCTCCTGTTGAGTTTTATGATGATAGTTTGGGATGGGGATGGGGAAAAAGATGAGAGTTGGAAGTTTGGGATGGGGAGGGGGAAAAGAAACTCACTTACTCTCCTTTCTGTTTGCCTCTGTGCCGGTAACATGTTAGAAAGTGGATCCAGTTTCCTCTCTGAACACTTAGCAAATTAAATAATCAGCCTCCATCCTTCCCATGAGCTTCAGGTAGTGACCTTGAACTCCTCTGAGCCACCGTCTCAAGCAGGTGGGATATATGTACTGCTGGTTATGTGAAGAGTCCTTTCTCCAAAGTTCATCTGCCTTGTTCTTGCAGAGTTCCTATCCTCTGAGCAAGAGAACAGTATTTAAAAGGTGAATTAGGGCCGGGAGAGGTCTCCATTTGTAAAGTGTTCACCTTGCAAGCATGAGGGCCAGGGGATTGATCTTCAGAACCCCTCTAAAATGGTTGGGCATAGATGGCTGGCTATACTTGTAATCCTTGCCCTGGGGAGATGAAAACAGTCAGACCCCTGGAGCTTCTTGGCCAGGCAACCTAGTCTCATGGGAGAATTCCCAATAAGTGAGAAAGATCCTGTCCAAAAAACACCAAGGTAGATAGTTCCTGGGGAACAGTACTCAAAGTTTTCTGTTGGCCTCTATGAGCATGTACACACACTTACATACGTGTGTTCATTTATGTACTTACACACATATGAATACCTATGCATATATACACATAAAAATAAAGACTTTAGAGTATTAAAGAGTGTCAAATCAATTATCTCCTTACTTGATGCTTTTTTCCCCAGCTTCCTTAAGGAAACTTCCTTTTGGTTTTATTTAGCTCAGACACTCACTCATTCACTTAATGAGATCTTAAATTTTTATTTTATTTCTGTGCAAGTTTGTGTGTGTGTGTGTGTGTGTGTGTGTGTGTGTGTGTGTGTGTGAAGTATATGTGCGTATTTGTGACTGCATCATCTAGAAGAGGATCTTGGACTTGGTGCAGAAGTTACAAGTATCTGTGTACCACTTGATACAGATATGAGGACCAAACTCCAGTATTCTGAAAGAGCAGTATGTGCTCTTCACTGCTGAGGCGTCTTCATAACCACTTCCAGAGATTCTTTGCTGCCAGTGTGTATATCCATTGCGCTGGGTGCTAGGGAAGAGTATCAACAGAAATATTGAGCTGTCTTCATGAATCTCAGTTTCTAGTAGAAGCAGAGACCAGGAATGTATCATTACAAAACTATAGCAAGCTTGTGATAACACAGACCAGAGGGCATAAGTGTCAAGGCAGGAATATAAACAGTATCCAAATGCCATGTCAAAGTTGAACAAAAGTGGGCTGTGGTAAGAAAAAGGCACTCCTGGCTGAGGGTCCATGTTGAAACAGGCAGAAGGACAGAATGCCACGTTAGAAAACCAATCAGCAAGTCAGGAGCAGAGCAACGTAGGTGGAAAGTGGACTTGTTTATCATTTGACTTGTTCTGTGCCATAAACTACCTCTAAACTTGGTGATTAAATGTAACAATTATATTTACTTTGAATCTATGAGTCATCTGGGCAGTTCTTTTGGCCTTTCTTCCACATCTGAGGCTGTAACTGGCCTAACTACAGCAACTTCATGTGGTCTCTCATCCTCATACATGAGGCCTGGACTCCTCATAGTGAGACCAACAGGTCCTAGAGAAGCCATGAGGAAGTATAAACCTTAAATCCTAAGCATCTTTTAAGCCTTCATTTGTACCACAGTTTCTAATATCTTTGTATTCATATGGCCAACCTACAGAGAATATAGGAGAAGATTATCAGGTATGTCGTGTTATAGGCCAGAATCATAACAGCCTACCAACTGAAGCAGAGATTAATAGTGGGAAACTCACACTATTTGATGTGAGTTGAGTATACCACTAAAGAAATAGGAAATTACTTAAGGCTTTAAAGTAGAGGAGATTTTTTAAATTAGAAATGATCTACACAGACAGTTGTGATTTCAAGAAAGTCATTGTTTCTGTGATGTAGGCTAATTTTCGAGAGGCAAATAGACCTGGTCTTGAATCTTGGTCCTACTCAGCTAACTATGAAATTTTAAGGGCATTCTTTAACCTCAGCAAGTCTCAGTTTTCCTGTTTATTAAGAGAAGACAGACCATGATGCCACATGCCCCTGGGGCATTCATGACAATAGCACAAACAAAACACCTTGTGAACTCTGCAGCATGCAAGACTCACTCCTTAAGCATCAGACTCAATGAGATATTGCCATTATTATCAGAAATTTGCGAGTGTGGGTCTGAAACAGTTAGGATCCAGTTATGGAAGTCCAGGGGTGATAATGAAGCAGGGATTAGGAAAAAAGGTGACAAGATTTTTAATGATCATGGACAAAAAGGGTACTGAAACCTGACCCCAACTAGAGCACTTAGGTCTCCAAGCCATGAACTTTGAACTAGGAGCCATGAGTGAGGATGTAAAGAAAGATGTGGTTTGACTAAGAGCCATGACCAGGAAGTTTGGGGGATCAAATTGGTTCTTTTAGGAACTACCTTACTACCTAATTGCCATGACTATGAAGAACCAGATGAAGGCATTTTTCCTTCATGAAAAGGTTCGGAAGTCTTTTAGGTTGAAGAAATGTTAAAGTTCTACTAGAAAATTTGGTGACTGTCCCAAGATAGTTAAAAAAAAAAAAAACTGTTTAGAACCTCTGGTCTTGGGATTACTATGTACAGAACAGACTTTAGACATGCTAGAATACAGGACAAAGGATCTGTAAATACCATCCCTCTTGTGGTGTGGCATTTGGTTTATTGGGTTTTTATTTTAGAGTTCTGGTCCATGTTGTTCTACTTAATTACCCTCTCTTCATTGCCTATAAGTCGTGTATGTGAATATGTGTATGTGGTATGCACATGTGTTTACATGTGTGCACATATATGTGAAGGCCAGAGGTTGATGACCACTATCTTCCTTTGCTTTTAAAACATAGTCTTTCACTGAACCTAGACACAAAACACCTTGTGAATTCTGCAGTTTGCAAGAATAGAACCTAGTCATTGCTTGGGCAAGCTTATGATAGGGAAGTTATAGAGACCCTCTTGTTTCTACCACTCCAGAGCACGAATTCTAGGTAGCCAGTACCATCACAGTTGGCTTTTCACATGGGTACCAGAGATCTTAACTCAAGTCTTCATGATTGCCTGGCAAGTAATATACAACTAGGCCATCTCCCTAGACTCCTTTGTTTTTAACATGAAGTAAACATATTGCCACGTACATACAATACAAAATTATCTCCGTAAATGAAGGCTGCACACAAAACTAGGGACCTAATATAGGAAATGTTGAAAAGACACTTATCAGTTACCAAGACCTTGAATGTCCACTCTGAAAGAGGTCAGGGTAAGACAGCATATACAAGTTAGCAAAAAATGTTAGCTGAAATGACTGAGAGATTGAATATTTTCATACTGAAATGGTTTAGAAAACCTTCTCCACTTGGTGTAGTTGATAACTGCAGCTAATGAGATTGAATTTAGTGGAAAAGGTAAGGCTTACTGGAATTTTAGAAGGAATTTCAAGTTCTATCAGTATAAATACCTAGCATTACCAAACTCAAGCCCTCTCACACTGTTTGCCTTGATCGATTTTTAAAACTGAAATTTCTTCTTCCCATGTTTAGAATACGGTTGCCGGGCCGCCTGCCCACTCTCCACATTGTCTCAGAATTGCACATGTGGCTTGGTATTCTTTCAGAGAACACTGTGTGCATGAGCTTGGATCTGCTTTGCTGTGGTGGGTGGATAGAAATCTGTATAGGAGAAGACCCGGGTGCTACTGTATAAAGTGTGGGTGTTCCAGCAGTGGCAAACAGTTCTGTCCTAAGAAGCACATAGGAAGAAGACGAAGGCACTTAGTATCATCTCTGGTCACTAAGCAACTTCCTGTGTTCAGAAGTGTAAGTTTCTGGCATGGACTCTTGTTTAGGAGCTACATATGTTCGTATATTTTTTTTTCATCATCTTCTTTACCCAGTTCTCAGAGTGAGGTAAAGCCAACTGCCTCTGTTCTTTCTTACTGCTACTCTTGAACATGTCCTTCTTTTCCTCACTTGAACTTGAAACTGCACCACAGAAATGTGTAAGGCGGGGGAGGGGATGTGGAGGGGACCTGGAGGGTGAAGATTTCCAGTCTCACCAGGCATGGCAGTCACCTCTACTCCAACATTCCACCTTCTCTTCGCAGTCATACCTATGCATCTTTCTTTTTATCCTGCTCAACTTCAGGGACCACTCAACATTGACTTTAAGTAACCGTCTTCTGTCATGTACCAACCATTGCTGAGGTGCTAGCCCATGCTGGTCCTTGTGGACTGTTACTCTCATTGTAGTGACAACACTAAGCACAGCCAAAGAAGAAGAATGGATTTACTTTCATTTATAGTTTTAAAAGATTTAGTCAAGGATCATTTAGTTTGCACTTGGGGAGAATACATTATGGTCTATAGAAGTGTGTGGCACTGTTGAGCTATACATGTCCTGGTAGAAAGGAAGCAGAGGGAGACACAGGAAGGGCCACCCTCCAGGGCCCTTCGTCAACTAAAGTTTCTCCAATTTCCAAAAATAGTGCCACCAGCTGAGGAATAAGCATTTTAAACAGGAGTTTCTAGGTGACATTTCATAATCAGAACATAACTTTCTGTCCCTGGATCCCAGTTGCTCCTGGCAATATTTATAACGGAAAATGTATTAGTTGTTTTCCAAGTGCTGCCCCTCCTCACTAAGAGTCTTAAAATTCTAAGTCGTCAAAAGTCCCAAGTCTTATCTGATACTCAAGACAAACTCTTATCGATGAAACCTATAAAACACAATTTCAATGAATAATAGCACTAAGTAAACATGTATATTTCCAAAGAGAGGAGTAGGTACATGGGCATCAGAAATAGACTAAAGGAAGACTAAAACCCAGAAGACCAATCATTAACTCCCCTAACCTGGGATGCATGGCATTGTAATATGGAATCCAAAACCATGAGCAGTCTCACCTTTATGGCCTTCTCACTTACAAGCCTACATGGTCTGTGTTCTGGGATGGCTATGATTGTTGACTATGGATTTTTTTGGTAGATGGTCCAAATTCCTGGAATCCTCAATATCCTGGACTACTTTCTAAATACAACACAGAATATATGAACAACCTTAGGAAGGCTAATAGTTTCAGAGGGTTTAGTCAATTTTAATTTGCATCCTATCTATGGAGGCAGAAAGTCGTGGTGAATAGAACATAGGGCAGAGACAGCTATTCATCACATAACAAATAGGAAGCCAAAAGAAAGACTGGGAGGGAACAGGGAGAAGATAAGCAGGACCCGTCTCCATTGACCTACTTCCTCTAGCCAAATCCTACCTCTTAAAGTTTCCAGAACATCATACAATAGCAACATCAGTTGAGAACCAAGTATTTAAAACACAAACCTACAGGAGATCTATCATATGGACCCACACCACCCCCACACTACAGTAATCTGATAAATTTCCCCCAATATCCGCCTCTGTTCAGATCATATATAAACAAATAAAACTCAATCTCTTTTCCATCCTCAGATCAGATCTCAATGGTTTAAGTATGTTAGTTGAGAATAGGAAAAAAAACTATCTCTGGTAACTTAAATTTTTGGATTCAGGTTGAGGACTTAGCCTATGAGAATGAGAAGTCCAAGATGCAAGCCAGTTTCTTTGTACAAATTCAGTGACTTGTAGTCGGCCTAGCTGAAGTCTGGGTAGTGATGTACTGGGAATACCATTCTGAAAGTGGAAAAGCTTGTCAACATCAACAATGTAGTTTGATGTCTGCCGTGCCCCAAAAGCTCTTTGAGGGTAAAGTAGCACTTCAGTTTGCTGTGCCCAAAACAATCCAAGTTATGTGTGTATTGAGAAATGACAAATACCCTTCCCTGTTCTTACCCAAAAAGCACAACTGTTCCTTAGATCAAAATAGCTTAAATGACCAAGAGAACATTTTGCATAAAAACATTCTGGTACTATCTACTAATTGAAATTAATATTAAAGGTCTAATGTGTGATGTGTAGCCCTCTAAAATGCCCTTTAAGTTGATTCTGCATCACTAGTAAGAGGAACTAAATGAACACAATAAAGTGTGGCAACATTAAAAAACAAACAAACAAAAAAACTCTCAAGTTCTCAATCTTTTTCAAGGGCTTGTTCTAATGACACCAGCACTTGACTAGAGATAAAGTAACATGTTTGTCCAATTAAATATTTCCTCTCAACCATCCCCCTGTGTATCTCAAAAGAAAATGGTATCTAGGATTAACACATAAATATTATTCCCCATCAAGGTCAGGAATGAGACCTTCAATGTAATAAATCTAGTCTACGGAGATGACCTTTCTATGAAAGGGGAATTTGCACTTATCAATATAGTGCTTTCTAGTTTCAAATAAATCATCTGTTCTTTAAATTATGAAGTATTATAAACAATGCTTTCATTTAAATTGATAATACCTAGAGTACCTAAAGTAGGTAGGTATCCTAAAGGCAATGCTCTCTCTTGCTCATTAACTTGTTCTGTCTCTCTGTCTCTCTATCTCTCTCTGTCTCTGTGTCTCTGTGTCTCTCTCTCTGTCTCTCTCTCTCTCTCTCTCTCTCTCTCTCTCTCTCTGTGTGTGTGTGTGTGTGTGTGTGTGTGTGTGTGTGTGTCAAGACCAGGTATCCCAAAATAAATTAAATTAAATATTTGAAGTCTGTATTAAACCTAAGTGTGTAGTATAAGATACTAATATGGTCAACATGCATGTTCTGGAATCTCAAATAAGCATGAATGAAATTTGAGTATGTTTTACATGTGGCCTCAGTCCCTCCATAAGGAGAGTCCTTAATAGGCTGATGTCACTCTTCAGAGGAGCTCATGCTGAGTTCTATTGCATTTCCCCCAGGGACTCAGCTGTGGGTTATGTACAATGTCTGTGGCTTGTGGCAAACAGATAAGATAATCAATATGAGGCATAGAGCCCAAAACACGACAGCAAACCCTTAACTTCATGCAGAGGGTGGATGAGGGGCTGAAGTTTCTGACTATAAATGACAAAGAAGCAAGGCCTCTTGGCTCACCTGACAGAGGCCCAATACATATGTTCTGGGTGAATAAGCTTCGTGAAGCCATGCCTATATGTGAAAATGGCCATGAGTGTGTGTCCTCAGATCTTTAGCTCAGAAGTAAAACTACAAAGGTGAACACAGTGAATTATTATAGAATTTTGTCAACTTCTGACAAATGGAGGGACTTTTCTAACTTGAAGATGATTCAGAAGTTTATCTTTATTCCATGTGCCCACTTAAGCTTGGTTTTAAAGATTATTTATATATTTAGGAAAATTTCCAATGACAACTTGGAATAACACTGTAGAATATGTATTAAGAGCAATGGCTTTTGGAGAGACTTAATGTAGTTCTACCTCTTATGAAATGTGGTCAGAGTGTCACATAACTTTCATGAAACTCAAGAGAATTTTTTCCCTTTAACAGGAATATAAAAGGAGTACATAGCTCTGGGTGTATAAAAATATTAAATGAGATAATGACTGGGAAGTCCTCACAGAGACTGGAGAGATGTCTCCTTCAGTGAAGTTCTTGTCATGCAAGCATGAGAATCTGAGTTGAATACCCATGTAAAAAGTGAGACATGCTGTTGCATGCTTACAATCCCAGTATTAGGGCGGCAGAGACAGGAAAATCCTGGGTCTCACTGTCCAGCTAGCCTAGCCTTAATTCAAACTCCATTAAGAATCCCTGGCTAAAGATGTAGATGGCTCCTTAGGGAAAATATCCTAGTTTAACCTCTGGCCTATACTCACATGTGTGCACACACAGAGAAAAACAATTATTCATGCTGGGCATACCTGTAGTCCCAGAACTTAGGAGGACGTAGGAAAATTATTTTAAGCTTGAGGCTAGTCAGGGCTACACTAATAGACCCAGATCACTCCCCCAACCTATCTGACTGCCTGTCTGTCTATCTGTCTGTCTGTCTGTCTATCTGTCTGTCTCTCTGCCTACCTACCTATGCAATCCGTGGATCCTTAGATCAGAATGGGTATGCAATAAGTTCTAGCTATCCTTGCATGTGCTCAACAGTAGGTAGTGATTTTATAAAGAATGTTTTGTTTCCAAATTCCAAATTGATAACATTAACTTTGACCATCAGGGCTGTAGGAATGTGGCGAGTTAGCAGTCAAAGAAACATTAGCTTTAAAGGCAGCTTGCAAAGGAGAAAAATTGAAAAGGTGTCTTAAAAGGGAGAAAAGATGATCTCTCTGCTTTTTGCTGCCAAACCACCTGTAGCATGTTTGCGTTTTATCCTGCTGTCTTTTTGTTTGGTCTCTGCCCCTTTTCTTTGTAGGCCTTAATGCTGACCTTCTACACAAATGCACTGCCACATCCTCAGCCGCTATTACCAGCTAATGTGTTGAGAGCTAAGCACCACATCCGATGCTGTCACCAATAAAATACAGTGACACTCTTGCACACTGGCAAAGGGATGCTATATAAAAAGGAAGCTGGGTTTACATAAAAGTTGGTATCTTCACAAAGCAGCCTTCTACTTATGAGTAGTTTTCTTAACCATGTAGAGCAGTGGTGTTGCAGAGTTTTAATCCCAGCACTTGGGAGGAAGAGGTAGGTGAATCTTTATGAGTTCAAGACCTCCTTGGTCTTGAGTGAGTTGTAGGACAGCCAAGGCCAAGTCTTGAAAAAAACAAAACATTTCTTAGTTTATATTTGTAGGGCATCAGTTACCCAATGCTATTTTGTAACATTTTCTATTTCTGAAGTTCTGAAGACCATAAGACAATAGAAAACACACCTAGTTAGCCATTAAGCTTCCTATTCTTTTAATTGGAAGGCGTAAATTGATATTTTTGCATAAAGTGTTTCTTAAAGGTATAATTTGAATACAAAGAGTGACATGAAAATTGTCTGCATGATAGATTTGTTTGTAACCATGGAAACAAATAAAACCCCCAAGTGGGGCAGCAGAAGATTTGAGTGCAAGAGTTCTTGAATGGATTTCATTTGCAAGGTAGATGCAGGAAAAGAAGAAAACTCTTATTGCCTCTGAGACACACAAGTCAACTGTTATAGTAAACAAGTAAACAAGGCAGAGGATCAAATGTTAGAAAGTCACCAACTCTCCTGACATGTACGTTTCTTCTCTAAGAATCTAATATCAAGTTCCATAAGTCCACTCACAGCAATTCTGTAGACCATAACCATACAGAGCCACTGTTAGGCACATTATATACAGTTCCTCAAATAAATCACACACTATACTTCATGAAGCGCTGTCATAAATAGATGAGTGAGCCCCATTTCACAGATGAGCAAATGGAAGCACAGAGATGGGGAATGGCACCCCAAAGTTGTGGAGGCAGTAAGGGACAGAATCAGGGCTGGAAAACATCTATAAAGATATTAAAGAGGAAATGATGGCCACTCCCAAGATAAAGGAGCAGCCTGACAAGGAGACCAAAAAAAAAAAAAAACAAAAAAAAACCAAAAAACAAAACAACAACAAAAAAAAAACCCTACATAGTCCCTTGATCTATGGAGCCAAAATATTGGCCAATTTCCTTTACTTTACAGACCCTTTCTTTTTATTTCTCACAGGCAAATGGAGACTTGATTTCCATACTGAGCCTACAAAAGGTAGTCCCAGACTCCTGATAGTGCTTCAATACTTCCACTGCTAATATTGGTCCAGGGGGGAATGGAGGAAAATGTGAGTGGAAAGAAGGCCAAA
This sequence comes from Montemys delectorum, assembly GCA_019843815.1. Lineage (NCBI taxonomy): Eukaryota > Metazoa > Chordata > Mammalia > Rodentia > Muridae > Montemys > Montemys delectorum. Next base: position 31,908 of record JADRCD010233655.1, on the reverse strand, counting down.
ATCAGTTCAGTAATGGCAGAGGAAGCAGAGATGGGGACCATAGACAGCGAGAGATTAGAAGACAGCGTTAACAGTGGCATACCAATTGCAGCACACATCCGGTTGGGATGCCAGGATTTAACCAGGGAGCATAGAAGACTTTGGATAACTCGAACCTACCCAGTGCTCTAAGAATATACTTGAGGGGAAAATGGATGCTGTTCTCTTTCACTTGAGTCACAGATTCCCATAATAATGAAATGATGTATAATAAGCTGCAGTTGACTTCTCTTCTAAAACTTCTCTCTGAGCTTTTAAGTATTGTATTATAAATTATTTAGAGGGGCCTGCCTATATTTGATTGCCTTTATAAGCAAAAGTCCAAATGCAGTAGCTACATATGCATTTACTAGATAGCAGTTGGGTGTGAACATTGTGTTTCCTTTCCCCTGTGATTTGACCTGTGTCCATAGAGAAGGACTATGTCGGTGGTCCTGCATTAAATCACTCGTGTTTTTAATGGCTTGAGCCTGGGTTCCCAAAGTACAGGGACTCATATTTCCAGTGAAGGAACAGTACTTTGTACACACAGTAGGAAGTCAATCACCTATATCGAGAACAAAACCGAGTCGCTCTGAAAAATATTGCAGTCGAGGGAAGCTACAAATGACAAAATGTTAACTGAAAAAAAAAATCCTTTACTTTTAGATGAGTTTGTGTTTCACAAATACTTAATGGGCATCTTCCGAATACCAAACTTCATGATATGAATCTAGACAAATATAATAATCTTGCCAATAAGGCATCCTCTGTCAAAGCTGTAAGGAGGTAAGAAAATTGTTTCTAACAATTTTCATTTATTTTTTAAAACAATAATAAACACTTAATGAGCACATATATTTTATTTTAAAAGTGAGCAGTTCTGAAGAGAATTATGAGATAAAAAAAAGCAACTCTGGACTGGGGTGATGGATCAGTGATTGATATATATGTGTGTGTGTGTGTGTATATATATGTATATGTATATTGCATATATACACACATATATGTACTATATATATGCAGATGTGTATATATACATATACATGCATGCAATAACAATTCATGAAAGAAGAGACTATTAATTTGAAGGAGACTGGGGAAGAGTATATATTGGAGGATTTGGAGTGAGAAAAGTGAAGAGAGATATATAATTATATTATAATTTCAAAAACACAAATAAAAAATAAGACAGAGAACAATAGAAAAAGACACTAGTATCAACCTCTGCCCTTTACATACACCATCATGGACTGGTGTACCCCCACACACGCAGGCATATGCCCTGTCTAAATGCACCGTCATGGACTGGTGCACCTCCATATGTGCAGGCATATACCCTGTCTACATGCACTGTCATGGACTGGTACACCCCCCCACACACAGGCATATACCCTGTCTACATGCACCATCATGGACAGGGACACCCCATACACACAGGCATATACCATACAGGCACAAAACAAGAAGACCTGGCCATTTGTTTTTACCAGTTTGCCGCAAAGGAGCCACAAGATGGGGCTGACAGGGATGAATGACACAGACATGCGTTTTCCTAACTGATGTTCTTTCAGGGATTTGGGGTTATTACTAAAATATGAGAGAGTATATACCAAGAGGCTCATCGCATCCAAAACAGAAATACATCTTCATGTTTTAAAATATTTCTGATTTCAGTTGTGTCTTTACCAAGAAGCCAGAAAGCTGTTCTTATGCAGGCTTTTCATCAAATCACATTGTAACTATAAATCTTCAATTTTGTTTCCTATTATTCCCAACTAAAGGGAGAGGCAGATAAGTGTTGTGCATGTTGAAACACCCGACAGAGCTTTAAGAGGAGGCTACTGAAGTGAATGGAGAAATATAAATTCAGTTTCATAGGGGAGATTTAAATCTATTTTAAAGCTATGTTAAGTGTACTAGGAAGGCCCAAAATAGTTCCATGAAGCTTGAAAATGAGAAAAATAGCCAAGAGGACAATGAACTGGAGGTAGAATTATTTTCCATATATTTCACAAAACTAGGCAATGCATTCTCCATTCAAGCCATAAAAAGGAATGAAGAACTGAGTGAGCAGCCGAGATGAAGGGTAAATTGCTTTTACCTTGGGGCCACTGTCTCAGACCTCTTGGGACAGATTTCAGGCTAAGTTCTAAACTCATTTGGGGGGAACTAGCGGGGAAGAGGGGTAATTATCACAAAAGTCTCTTTGTCACTAATCTTATCACCAAAACTGCACCACTGACATAAAGAAAACAAAACTTGGAATATTTTATATTTTAAAAATTCCATGCTCTCCTCAAATAAAGGAAATATAAATGGATCCTCTCAATTAGTGAGCTAATGAGCATCTGGTCCTTCAGTATGACTGCAGAAAGGAATGACTGTCTTACTGATGAAATGTAGTATACTGACGTGATGAAAACACACACACATGTGTGTATGTGCAAACACACATCTTCATGCACGCACATGTGCATACACATGAACATGTATGCACACACACATATACCCATATGTACAATGCATGCACACATACACATCCCTTTCCTTAACATTTTGGGAAAAAAGTTTATTTTTAATTTTATTACATTTCTATGTCTATGTATGATTGTGTGCACATAGTACACATAGTTCAGGTACCCACTGAAGCAAGAAGAGGGTGTCACATTCTCTTCTTGGAGCTGGAGTTACAGGTGGTGTGAGCAACTATACATATGTGCTGGGGAACTGAACTTGGGTCCTTTGCAAGAATAGTATCTGCTCTTAATCACTGACTTGTTTCTCCAGCCCACAACATTTTTTTTAACTATTGAAATCAAAATTATTCCTGATGTAAATGACACATATTGAAATGCAACAGAAAGACACAAAATGGTGTTTGGGTGTTTAAAAATAATAGTTGACTCTCCTATAGGAAACACATTAGCTGAAGAGTGTACATATTTAGTGTTTTTATTCCAGTTGGCTAGGAATTAATGCATTAACTGTTTTGGTAAAACAATAAATAAATAAATGTGACAGGTACAAAGCAATGAACAAAAAAAAAAGAAACATTGAAATTCTTAGACTCAGTAAGCTTATAGTCTAGAGAGAAAGTGAATTGACCTCTCATGCTCCTCTAAGTCACAGTACTAACGGCCTTAATAATAGTAACTCATGGCTCCTCCTGTTAGCTGTGATAAACACCAATGGGCCAGCATAAAATGCTTAGCAAAAGAACATGTATTGGATATACTCACCTCGGTCTCCTTCCAAGAGTCACTTCCATAGATTTTGCTAGAATCATCTACATGGTTTTCTCAGGATTCATCCAATCAGTAAGGCAGAGATATTGATTGAATACAGGTAGGGAGAGTCACTGGATGCCAGCATGCCAGGCATCTTCATTACCACTATAAACATTTGTTCAAACTAAAAATTACTAATGTTGAATACTTTGTTCTTCAGTAAACAACATATTCTTAGCATCCATCCTTGGAGTGTGTGTGTGTATGTGTATGTGTATATATATATATATATATATATATATATATATCTTGTTTGTATCTTCCAAAGCATAGTGAGAGGCGGGAAGGGTATGAGTTCTGATGGAAGGAGAGGTGGGGGGGAATCTCAGAGAAACCAGGGGAGGAAAACCCATAATCAGAATATATTGTATGAAAAAAATCTACTTTCACTAAAAGAAAAATAGGAAAGAATATTGTTATGAATAAAAACAATAGCCCTCAAGTGTAAGAGAAAGCAGTAGATTTCTCTGTATGTTCAAGGTAATCCCTACCTTCCAACTGAGTTGCCAGCAACATGGTTGCTCTGCAGTTTACTATGTAGTCAAACATGAAATTAGCACAAAGCACTGGCTGGGCCATATCCCAGATAAGTTGATCTCATTTTATAAGTGTGTTTATGCCAAGAAGAGTTCAGGAAATAAAGATCATGTGGTTTTGCATGAACATTCTATACCTCTACCCAGTTAGATAGGGTCGCAGTCACCATATGATTGACAGGAAAGTCATGTACCAGCTTAGGGTGGTTACAGGTCTCTGGAAGACTTTTTTTAATCAGCTTAAAGGACCTTAGTTAGGCAAGTGAATACAACAAATTGTTTGGAATGGCAACAGGGCTTCAGAAATCACAAGCCTGGAATTGTGAGCCAGAGAGCATTTGAATCATGTGCCTGAGACATGTGATGTATGCACAATGTCCTGCCAACATTTTCAGGGTTGTAAGTCATTTTATAACCCTGAAAGTGACTCCTAATGTTGGCCAGAACTGGTATTTGGTTCTGTTCTTTGCTCTTTCCATTCTTTTCTGTCCCAAACTTTGTGTCCTTTCAGCCAAGTAAACTCAGCCTTGTTTTTCAGTGTTAAACAAGGGAACCACAAGGGCT
>JADRCD010233655.1:0-25000 GCA_019843815.1 Montemys delectorum | reverse complement strand
ATTACAACAGCTTGTGAGTTGCCCAGCAGGGACAATGGCAATAAAACTCTTGTCCTTTGGAAAAACAGAAAGTTCTCTTAACCACTGAGCCGTCTCTATAGCCCCCAGGCATGATTTAAGGAAAGTCTCAAAGCTTCCACCTTGTCACATGTCTCCCTCTGTTGTCCCTAATTCCTTGGAAAAGAGCAGATTCTTAACAAGAACACCATATAACTAGAAAAACCTACCATAAAAACTCTTGAGATGTTTTGAAAAATGTAGCAGAGGTAGCCAGGTGACCCCCTAAATCAACCAACTGAATGTTCTAAATGTTAAATCATCTGGAAATGAGGACTTCAGTGCATGTGACCTATAACATCTGGAAGCACTGGTTCAAACCAGCCAGGATGCAAAGCAGCCTTCTTACAGATGCAATCTCCTGTAAGGTACAGAGTTCTTCCCTGCTATTGATAAACCATCTTTGTAGCATTCCGTTACCATCTTCCTGTCAGGGCAGCCTCACTAATCTACTATAGGTACTTATTTTCCAGACCACAGAACTCAATCCAGAGAGGAAGATTACAATCTAAATATCACATAGACTCTGTTAGCCACAAACAAATCTAGAACCCGGTTACTTTCTTTACAGTCCAGTGAATATTCTGCTTTGCTGACACCTGCTCTGTCTTTATCAATTTGTGGCTTGAGTGTCAAACCAGGATGCTATGAAATAGCATGCATCACACCAAAATGGGCTAGAAGGCTAGACTGTAAAAGCAGCGGATGCAGAGTTCTCATTTTCGTACCCATGGAAAACAGCTAAGGACTGTTTCCTTCATCAAGAGTAAAGTTGCTGTGTATCAGTTGCCCACATACTCCCCTTCCCAGATATGGTAGAAACTAGAAGTGTGGGGCTGAGATAGACAAGACAAACTTTGCTGGGACCAGCTTGAACCCTTTTAATAGAATAAATAGCTGTGTCTTGTGGAGTAACAGATAACTGGCTCTCAGTCTCCTGTAAGGAGCAGATGGGAGGTGGGAGTCGAGAACACTATTCTGAGACCGTAGCCATCATATCTGATGCTTTGGTGTTAGCCAAATCACCCAACTGGCTTGTGACTCAGTTGTCTCCATCTGCTAGTGTGTGAAAATAATGGCTTCACCATCTTCTGCACCTCCTAGACTCAAAGACAGGCTTTGAGAAGCAATAAATGAATCCCTTAAGATATTCTGTATTGATTCAAAACCACTCAGGATACCAAAGATGTATTAATCACTATGGTTAAAGGAAAATTAGCTTTAACCTTTGGAAGCAGTGAGTACCCAGGGCCCCTTCTAAATATTATTTTCAAAAGGACAATTGATCTGGAACCTATTCCTATGGATCAATGTATTTTGCTGTGCATTGTATCAATTAAGATAACTAGTTCAGCCTGAACCACCCTTTGATAATTTGATCAAAACTAAAAAAGGAAACAACACAATGAGCCTTGTTATTCTCCAGTTAGTTAAAAAAACTATCGATACAAATATGCTACCAGCTTCATCGACTATGATGCGATGAGCAGCATCCCTCCTTAGACCTGTATCTTTAAGCATCCCTCCTTAGACCTGTATCTTTAAGCATCCCTCCTTAGACCTGTATCTTTGAGCATCCCTCCTTAGACCTGTATTTTTGAGCTGTGTGTGCTTTCAAAGCTGAAAATATTCTTCCTACAGAAGCACACAATTCTTATTCCTTAACATTTCTTTAAAATGATGCTAACTTCCTCCCTCCTCAAGTTTTCATTCTAAAATGTAAAATATGTATGAATATCATTTCATTTGGTGAGTGGTTTTGGAAAGTTTATGTAAGTTACAATTTGATGGTGGTATCCTGTTTTTGAAGTCACACTTTTTGATGATTCATTTAAAATGCTGATGGCTTCAAGTTGTATTTGCTAATGCAAGAGAACTTTAAAAAAAAATCTTAAATTTATCTTTAGACTGGCTCCTTGTTGGAAATTTGAAGAAAGTCATTTTTGTTTCATGCAATTTTACTTAATTTACAGAAAAATATTCGTTCATACTAATGAAAGCTCTTTTTGTAGGATGTGAAAGATCCAATAATAGATTCTTAAAGATCATTAAAAAGTAGTCAAATTTGTAATCTCATAGGCATAAAGTAAACATGTTAGTGGCTCTATTTCAGACCAGGTTTGGTGGTTGAGGTCAGCTGAGAAAAGAAAGTGTTGGGAGGTGATGACAGAGTCAGAAATAGACGTTTTCACAAATCGGCGTTGTACAACATCTGGAAGTCAGACACAGGACCTTAAGACAGAATTGCTTTTCCTTTCCTTTCTAGCCAAGTAGAAACAGAGCCTGTGAGGTTAGAATAGAGTCTTCAGGCGTGCTTCTATGATCTAGCTATGGTGCGAGTTGAAGAATGGAAAGCTGGAGACACCACCTAGAGTGGGACCAGATCAGGTGTGTTACTTAGCCCTTTTGTTCTCAGAGTTCCTCTAAAGATGAGGGACTAACTCTGGTGACATGCAGAGACATGGCTGTAGTCACAAAAGCAACCACAACTGTACACCTCGTTTTGACACGGCAACACTGATTAGAGCATCTGTCAGCAGATGTCTAGCGGAACTGACCTAAAGTTGCATCCATCAAGAGAAAGCATCCAAACCAGCGTTGCCTACCCTGACTTCCTCCACTAAAGCTACTGTGAGGAGACTGCATACCTCTTCCTTATTCCATTCAGGTTATAAGTTATGAGATGGCATCTCTGATTAATTTATCCTGACATTAAGCTACAGAAGTGGCACCATGATGCTTAAATAATGTCTTTCAGATGCCAAAGTCACATGAAGATACAGTTGTGAAAAGCCCTAACAAAACATAACTAAGATCATTTCGATTTACCACTAGCATTTCTAGAATTCCAGCTTGATTGAAAAGCCCATTCCCTGCAAGCGAATGTCATCTCTGCCCTTGTCTAACTTGATTTCTTGCTTTGGTTATAGATTAATAAGTGAGTCCAAAGACACATGAGACCTGCTAATTATATATATGTATATATATACACATGCTCACACTCTTTCTCCCTCTCCCCTGTTCTCTCTCTCTCTCTCTCTCTCTCTCTCTCTCTCTCTCTCTCTCACACACACACACACACACACACACACACCACACACACACACACACACACACACACACACACACACACATACACACACCACCAAATAGATGGATAGACACATATAGGTATATGATAGATGGATGGATAGACAGATATAAGTATATGAAATAGGTTTTTCTCCTGTCTGTTGTGTAATCAACTCAGGAAATCTGTTTGTCAATGGCAAACTGGACAATCCATCATGAGTAGGGAGAGAAGGGGACATGGAATTCTTTATTCACAATTGACATTAGTAAAATTACACATGACACAACAAACATCTAGTCTCTTGACCTAGTATTCAGTCAATTTTATGAAAAAGAAGAAAGGACCAGTGAACCCAAAGGCATATGCTGCCAAGTGTCTTCATTATTTAATTCAGTCCTTGGACTCACATGTCAGAACAGAAATGATGCCTGAAAATTGACCTTATACTCTTATACATGAGCTGCAACACATGTCTTTGTGCATATGTGCATGTGTGTATGTATGCATGTGCACATAGACAAATAAATGGAAGAGAAAAACTTTTGAAAGAAGAATAAGAATCACTCTATTTTCTATGGTGTTGTGTAACAGAAACAATCAGTTGGCAAGATGAAAAATGTCCCTTCAAATCATTTTATTATCATAGCACTAGAACTATCAGATCAATTGGATTTCCGGGTAGATGTACCCATACAAAAGCAACAATGGCTTTTATCAGAAGGGTAGCTAATGATGTTCCCATTTAAAATGATTATACAAAACCTCCACTTACAAAAACAAAAAGAAAAAACAAAACAAAACAAACAAAACAAAACCCCAATATATATTTCATTGCAAAGGGGAAGCAGTTCCTAACATAGAATACTAGAAGGTAGATGGAATTTAATGCTTAATCCATTAGTGTGTGTGGATCTCTGTCTGTCCTAACACAGGTAAAGAAGCAGGTTGGATCAGGTGTTTTTCTTTCAACAGATGCCTGTGTTACTTGTGTTATTGTTCTTTAGGAATATATACACCGATTTCCTGCTGCAAGAGCCTATTTCTTGCAGCAGGTACTTATTGGGTTAATCTTGATGAAAAGACAAGTTTCCTGCAAATGCAGTAAAGGCCTCTGGGTAATGGCAATGCAAGAACACAATCCTAGAAGGCGATTTTAAGCCAAAGCCAGATGAGTTCAGCTGTTTTAATTATTCAATTAGTGCCAAGTGATAAAATTGGCAGAAAATAAAACTGATTTCAGTAGAAATAAAAGAACGAAGGGGGACTGCTGTGAATACCTGTTCAGGATGACAGCATGGAAAATCAAAATTTCTTAGCTGAGAAGCTCCTGGCTCTGTAACTTTGAAAAAAATTAGTATTTTATTTTCCATAGATCATGAAACAAATGTCAAGTGGAATTATAAAGGGTGTTCTTCCTCTTGGTGCTAGAAGTGAGGGTGGGCCGTATGGGGACTAGGAATATTACTGTTGGCTTGACAACATTATGCTCAGAAAATATCAAAAAGCAAAGAGAGTTTAAAATGGGTATTTACATATAATATCCATGCATATTTACATTTAATATCATATTGGATTTAATTTTATTACTTTCCAGAAGGCAATTGGGAGAAAAATAAACACAGTGGAATGCTATCTCATTGGCATGCAGAATCAATATGGTAATCACATGGCTGATATAAACTCATAAGAAAATGCTTCTGACATTTCATCGGCATTTCTTAATTTAGTATTTACAATGTCTGTGTGAAATGATATAGTAGTTTTATTGTTTAATTATGGAAATGGCAGCATGTAGTGGGTTCTTGACTCTTCCCCTTTAATTGCTCTCAAATTGTTGAGTGTAAAAGTATAAAGTTGGGTATCCTTGTTAGGCTAGCTATTGTGTATATTTAGAGTAGTTTTCTTTCAAGGCATGGACTTTTCTGAAGAATAATAATGTAGCACAAGGGTATAATCACAATAAAAAAAGAGAAATGATGGTTTTGAGTCAGGTAATATCCAGAAAATTATTATTCATGTTGTCAATGTCACCTAGAATTATAACTTGATATTTCTATAAGGTGATGGGCACTTTCAAAACCAAGAGCTAATCTTCTGTTATTGTACTATTACCCATGTCTATACATTTTAAATGGTGATATTTAGACTAGGGACTCTATTGTAGAGGATCAGTTACAGTGAGAGGCAAGCAATGCCTTGGTCCTTTCTCAGCTCATGCAGAATCATGACAGTGGGCTCTGATTTTTGTGGATAGGACTCTGGTCTTGTGTTTCTAGACTGACTTTGATGTAAGAATCTATTTTAATGAATCTATGAGGTTAATTAGACTGACCACTTGATCTTTTCTCCTCCTCCCCCCTCCCATTTTCTTCACAAACTTAGTTGGATATGTTTTCATTTTCATGCGTGTGCTGTTTTTGAGATAGGGTCTCTCAGTGCTCAGAATATGACCAGTAGGCTGGAGTGACTAGTCAGGAATCCCTGGGGATTTGCCTGTCTCTGCATCCCCAAATGTGGAGGGATAAACACACATCACACACACACCTGTTTCTACATTACATGGTTCTGAAGAACAAACTCAGGGCCTCATGATTGCAAGGCAAGTGCTTTGCCAACTTAGGTATCTGCTGTATTTGGACAATCATCATCATCACTTTATTATTATTATGCACTGTGCGGTAGCACATGAGATATAGCACTTATGATGGGGTCAGACAAGAGCTTTATGGAATCAGTTCTCTCCTGCCACCTTGTTGAGACAGGTTCACCCTTGTTTCTGCTGCTCTACAAACTCCACCCTAGCTGTCCCATGAGCTTCCAGGTAATTGTCCTTTCTCCACCTCCCATCTTGCCCTAGGAGTGCTGTGATTACAGATATGTACCACATCTGGCCTTTTGTGTGTTGCAGGGAATATATTCATGTCTTTAGGCTTATACGGCAAGTTTTTTTTTACCCATGAAGCCATCTCACCGGACCTAATTTCAACAATTTGTATGTCTTGAATTATCCACCACCGGATGTCCCTTGGCATACCTACCCTACCACCATTTTAACCTTGTACCCACAACCTCGCTTATATCCTATATCCTTCTCAATGTCTGAGACCTGGGTTCCCAGCTACGAGAAAACCAGTGTGAAATCCAAGGCTGCCCTCTCAGTAGCATCCCCTAAAAGCAAAGCCCTCAGCAGGACTTGTTTCCCTGGTGTTAAAGGCCAATCTATTATATGGCAAATGGCCCTCCTTAAGCAAAGCAAAACAAAAGTTACAAAATCCCACTGCCTCCAGACCTGATAGGAGTGATTCACAGTCTGTACAACTTCACGGAGGCTGCCACAAGGAACTCAGCAAAAGAGCGCTGACACAGTCATTTATTAAAGAATAAAAATGAACAAGGTGCCAGGCCTGCTGACAGGGAGAGAGATGGGGACAGCCTTATCTTCGTGTTATTGCCCTTTGCCAGTTGCTATCACACTATTAAGATAAAGCAGATTACCCCAGTTTCGAAGTCACTGATTTGGAGGTGGATAGTGAACTCAGGATTTTCTCTCTGCGAGTACTACCCAGAGCCTAGATAAGGGGTAAAGTGGTAAATAAAACACTTCCTCTTTAGGAAGTAGACATAAGGAGCAGCCCAAAGTGCTCTTGTAGCCGACCAAGGATGTCTACACACTGCCCTTTCACAGTCCATTCTGGTTGACAACCAAGTAATGGGAGCCAATGAAGAAACAAGCTTGGAAGAGTCTGACGACACCCAAAGGATCAATTTAATAATGAAGTTTCAGTTTGGGCAACTGGCTTCTATCTTCCAGTTCCTAGAAATTGCCTACCCACAATAAATGATGTTTCCTAAACTCTAGTCTCTGTAGCAAAACATGTGAACTGTTAATTTGCTATCTTAATTTTCTAAAGCTTAATATACTAAAGCCAGTACTCCAGTTGTTAAAAGAGATACAACATCTAGTAACGTAGTCAGCTCACATGATTCATAGATTCTCACCATCTTAATTTTTACTTCTAATATATGTCTTTATATTCCCTGAGTGTTATGTGCTTGTGTACATGTATGTACATATGTAAACACATGTGTGTGTGTGTGTATGTGTGTGTGTGTGTGTGTGAGAGAGAGAGAGAGAGAGAGAGAGAGAGAGAGAGAGAGAGAGAGAGAGAGAGAGGAGAGGAGAGAGAATGTATGTTAAGGGTATTATATAAGCTAGACACATACCCTCTAAGTGACAAAATCCCTACTCTCGTGGTACATTTTGAGATGCACCCACTCAGTACCAAATGCCCAAATCAACCAATATGAACATTCCCTACTGAGGTGAACAAAGTGACATGATGATGCCTTCCCGTTTCGGGTCCCTTACTATGTGGCATCCTCCTCCTCACCGACTACTCATTCCCAAGCAGAGTAAGGATGTGCAATATAGTCTTTGTAAGAGCATGAAAGCTGTGATATGCCTTATGTGTTAGGAAAGCTTTATTTGGCATAGGAGATGGAGGTGTTGGCCATATGAAGCAGTGTTAATGAGTTATGGGTCAACTAGTGAAAATGTAGGAGCTCAAGCCTACTGTTCTCAAGGCGCAGCAGCTTACTATTTGTTAATTCTGTTTGTGATAATTTTTATAAATATAAAATCAAATCTTAAAAGTGAAAACTGCTATGTAAATTGAAATGTTGTTGCCCTTTTCATTCAAAGTTCTAATACAAATAAAATTTAGAACCTAGCAATTACAAGTGGAAAGGTTAGGTAGTCATAAAAATGACTCCCATTGTTTACATATTAGTCTTTGGCAAGTCTCTCAAAGCTCTGACAAAGCTCAGTGTATGAGATAGAAGAGCAGTATGAAGTCTTCTTTCAGGTGTCAGAGTCTACATGAAACAAGAGTTTGTGTGTTGAATAAATTCTCTAGTGAGACAGCTATGCTGGCAGTGTTCCTAGCAGCCAAGCCACCGTCCCTTCAGAAAGAGGAGCCTGTTGTCCAGTTCCTTCAAAGAGAACACAGACAGAGTCGCTCATCCTCTCTAAACTTCCCTTTATAGACTGAAGAACTTTATGTATGACACCAGCTCATACATATAAATTATTTTTACATTTTCTAAAAAAAAAAAAAAAAGATCATCTATCTTCATGGTTATAGGACGAGATGCTGTGGAAATGATGAGTTCACGGCATAGGGATGGTAGAAATCAGGCTCACATGCATTTCAGAATCAACAACATGAATTGATCTCTCTGGCTATGCTGGACACTGTTGTAAATATTATGGAGTTAAATCATTAAAGCACACACTAAACAAAGAGACTTTTTAAAAATCCCGTTTCCAACTAAAGCCAGGCACAGACAGGTTGAGTAGTTTGCCAAAGTTATCACAGTGATTAAATGGTTAAATGGGCCTTTGAACCTAGGCAATAGACTGTAGATGCCTCACTTTAACCACTATCAGTGCCAGACTCTCATGTTTCCAAGGGAAAAAAAATGAAGAACTCAGACATTCCACCATGTCTTTGTCTCTGAAGATAGAACATGTAGATGAGAGAGACAGGAGGGGGTAGGAGAGGAGAAAAGTGTAAAAGAAGTGAGAGAACAAAATCAAAATGCTTCGCTGAAACTAAAGAAGAAAAACCAGGATGTAGCAGCCTTATCGTGAAGGATGTGGCTAACTGTATTAGAGTCCACTCACATAACATCCTAGTTATTTCTTCATTGACACCAATTCTCTATGTTACAGAGAGATATCATGAAGTTCAGAAAGGATTCTAGATATTACTTTGCCTTCCCCCTTTTCCTCTTTTCATCCCTGTGGTAATGCTTACTGGTGCTGAATGTCTCTCATGCTGCTAAATGATCCCTTTATTTAGCCCCATAATATCCTTCCTAGGATATTTTTGCATACTAAGCTAGGAACCACTCCTCATTCTTTCTAATCTATTGTCTATAATCCATCTTAAAGGATATTATGAAAGTGTAAACTTGGTACTACCTGAAACCTAGTGATGACTTTCTAGTGTCCTAGGAGCAACCTTCTCTAATGCTCTTTCTCTACCAACTCTCATGTATCCCTCTGCATTATAATTCCAATATCCCATGCCTTCCTCCGAAAGATGTCTTTTCCCTTTCACCTCAGGGTCTTCGTACTTGTTGGACTATCAGTCTTTGGAGGGCCACACAAAAGTCTGTCTGAAGAAATCCTGCTTTTTGTGTGAGTGCAGGAACTTAATGCAGGAACTTAATCCTACAAAGCACCCCAACCAATTTTTATCACAGCTCTAACTTACTTTGATTTAGAGATGAATTTGCCTGTGGGCTAGGCTGGCTTCACAATCCCTGTAGGTTAGGATAAACTTGAGCTGGTCCTCAGCCTTGGTCCCAAAGTACTAGGATTGCAGGCATATACCACCATGTCAAGTCCATTGTAAATTTAATCCCAAAGCATCATATCACCATATTAATATCTTACATATATATATGTATATATGTATATATATGTATATATATATGTGTGTGTGTGTGTGTGTGTGTGTGTGTGTGTGTGTATATGTGTGTGTGTGTTCTCTAAATGCAGAAATTAGGTTTGTCAAAAGATCCCCAAGACATACAGTAGCAACATTATAGTATTTTTTAAATGCTCTGTCAGTTACCAACCATGATAAAAATCATGTGGTCACTAGGTCTTACTTTAAAATATGTAGAAAGAGTACATGTAGGTCATCGTAGGATGCTCCAATCACTCGAAGTCATTGGGATAACTTGTGTCCAAGGATCTGTTATGCTGATTGACCACACTCTCCCTTTTAAAGATTGATATTGTCTTCAGATACAATAGCTTCCCAAGTTTTCCAGCCTCCCATGTTTCCCTTAGTCTTACTAACCTGATTCCAAAGGCATTAGAGCTTGAGCCAACTGATTACAGAGTTGTTTGTTTATGTAACTTGCTAATGCAGAAAATGCAGTCCCATCTAAATGGTGTGTGCCAGAATCTTTGATAGTGAGAGAACTATTCTGATGGTTAAAACATCATCCTAAAAGTTGAGTACAAGGAGCGTCATTGACTTTTATGCCACAGTTCTTGAAAAGCTGAAAGGCTCACACTATATAGGAAGAAAAGCCATTTGTGGCTCTTGGTGATGATTATAATAGGAAATAGGGTGAAGGAAACAGACAAAAACACAAATAGAAAAGACTTACAGATATCAGATACAAGAATGTACAGCAAGATTAACAGCTTTGCAAGCAAAGGCCATGTTTGGCCCACTGCCAATTTTTGCAAATAAAGTTTTATTGGACTATAGCCATATTAATCTGTTTACACATCATCTGTGGCTGGTTTCACAATTCCAGGGCAAAGTTCAGTAGGTTGACAGAAACCACATGGCTTACAGAATCTACAATAGTTACCATCTGGCTTTATACAGAAGAAAAAAAAAGTACTACTAGGGTTCTGAGAGAAATGACCAGTGGGCAGCACCCTTCCCTCATTGCAGAATCTCAACAGACATTTGTAGAACCTGGAGGTCAATAAGCAATCTCACGTGCAATATAAGCATCATGCTTCCTTAATTCTGTGGGAAGAGTCTGTTTGTCCATGAAGACTTCATTTGGGGGAGCATTATATATAATACTGGAGAAACAGCTGCATCCTACATCTGGCAGAAAGCAACATAACAGAGGTCCGCATCCAAAGAAAGTGGGTCTATGCATCACAAGAGCCTAGTTGTCAGCTGAGAATGCACAGTGAACATCCTGAGAGGAACTTACCAGAGGATGGATAAGTGGTACTGTCCTCAACACATCCCTTTCTGATAGTTATTTGCCTATCTTCACTCTTGGTGGTTGAGGGAACCAAGGACCAGCAACAAGAAGTATTCCCCTGAGAGTTGGGGGAAGTCACAATGAAAGCTATAGTCTATGTACAAGGGATATCAAAATCCAATCAAAACAGAAGTACTGCATTTTCAAGCAGAGTTAATATCACTGCTGATTACATGTAGGAGTGAAAAGCAAAAAGAAAGATTTACCAAGGTCTGAATTCTATAAGGAATTTCTTTAATACAGCCTTCAAGGTATTTAGAGTACAAAAATGAAAAGCAAAATGGTTCAAGGCCTGATTTTATATTTTTATGCATTTTATCTTATTTTGTAAGACAAGGTCTCATTTCATTCAGAATCTCCTCAAAGTTATTGTGTTCCTAAGGATGACTTTGAACTTCTGATTCCCTGCCTCCAGAGTGTTAGGATTCCAAGTGAACGCTATCATACCCAGTGCTTGGAAAGAAACCCATGGCTTGCTTGAATGATAAGCAAACATACCACTAACTAAACCACACCCCCAACCTCTTAATTCACAATTAAAAGCCTCAGAAATTTCCACAGGTTCTTACTCTTGACTTGTACCTGAACCCTGGACACTCACTGCCAGTCAGGATAGGAATGGTCCAGGTGCACCACTGATGCCCTATAGGTGATTACAAAGGGTGATCAGCATTCAGTACCATGAGGATGACGCACCTAATGTTGGGGGTACTCTAAGACAGAGATCACACAAATGAGTAGTTTGGTTTTGAGATTTACCAGGGTAAACCTTTTCACGTAATTACAGTAAGGGCACAGCTAGAAGAGCAGAGCAATTTCCAGAGAATGCCAAGTCACTGCGACGAGCTGGGGAAACAGTTGAGCATTTTAGCCCTTCCCTTACATGATTAGTAGTGGGATGAAGGAGTAGACAGCCTGCAAAGTATGCTTGAGGACCTGGTTTGAGAGGCAAGCTGAGTGGAGCCTTCTTCATGTCCACAAACAAAAGGGTACCTGGAGGAGATGCTGTGGGTCCCTCCCAAAGGATGCAGGAGTACAATTGCATCCTGGTAAAAATATTTTGTCAAGTTTAGAACCTGCCTTCGGAGAGTAGTCAGGGGAGTTCTTATTCTCCCACCACCAATAAAGATGGACAATGTGTAGAATAAAGGCATGTCAAAAAAAAGAAAGATCTTGGTGCTTTATGAACAGCAAAAGGGCAGCCTGTGGGTTTCATACAGACCCCTCATTTCCTTTACCCTGATTGACAGACTCTGCCTTCTGAGGTGTCCAGGATACCTACCACCTTTCACCACAGGGAATCACTTCAGGTTGACTGTGCTCGCATGTTGTAAAGCCTCTTTCTCTCGAGCAGGGTCAACCAACCGTCACTCTCTTTTCTATGGCCACTGCCGTCACCCATGACCACCTCAGCAGTGGTTGGCTTATTGGAAACAGTGTTAATGCCATCAGGAGCTTCTAGTGTGTGGGGGACTCGGGAAGGCCCTGAGCTGTCCATTAGAAAGCAGAAGGTTCTAGGACGAATCAGAGAGAATGACTGCGGAAGCCATCCTTCAATGTTGAGAATGATTTGGAGAGACACATACATACATACATACATACATACATACATACATACATACATACATAAATACATATGACAGAGAGAAAATTACCATTTATTATTTATAACATGCTGTCCACCATATTAAATATACTATGTATTCATTTAATCCTCGCCCCACCTCTACCAGATAGGTTTTCTTCATTTATTTTCACCTTTTTATGGAAAACATTTTTATTGGATATTTTCTTTATTGACATTTCAAATGTTATCCCCTTGCCAGGTCTCCCCTCCAAAAACCCCTTATTTCATCCCCCCTCTCCCAGCCTCTATGAGGATGCTCTCTCACCCACCCACCCACCCCCACCTCACCACCCTGGCATTACCCTACCTGGGGGCATCAAGCCTTCACAAGACCAAGGACTTCTCTTCCCACTGATGCCTGACAAGTCCATCCTCCATGTGTACTCTTTGGTTGGTGGTCCAGTCCCCAGGAGCTCCGGGGGCCGGCATCTATTTTCTATTCATGCTTTCCTCTTCCTTATCTCTTTGTAGATACCCCTACCCTTTCTCTCTCTCTCTCTCTCTCTCTCTGTCTCTCTCTCTCTCTCAACAGATAAATTAGAAAACATTTAATTTAAAATCACAATAAAAATGAGCTTAAAAAAAGAAAAAGCATAAGAAACACATATACACACAGACTGTATACACACACACACACACACACACCATAAAGATCACAAAATCTGAAACCATAATGTACAAGCAAAAAAAAAAAAAACAATAAAAAGAATTAAATGTCTAAAGCAATATGAGACCAAAAACACCCTATAAAAATACCATTGAGTTTGTTCTGTGTCGTCATCTATGACTGGCATATGCCTACCTTTAAATGTGGCTCATTCATATACCCAGTGAGATCCCATTGGAGAAAATGAATTTTTCCTTTGCAAGCAGTTATCAGTTGGAGATAGATTCTTGGTGAAGGATGGAAACCTGTGTCCATTTCCCCCCCTCTCAGTGCTGGGACCCTGTGTGGCTTGGACCTGTGTGGGCCCCGTGCACGCTGCCATTGTCTCTGGAAGTTCATGTGTCCAACAGTCCTGTTGTGTCTGTTTCGTTGGTGATGTCACAGCCCGACTCTCACCACCTGTCCATCTCCTCCTCAGCAGAGTTGCTTGCACCCCAAGGGAAGGGGTTTGGTGAAGAGATACAGTTTAAGACTGGATGTTCCAAAATCAAGATAAAGTTTCATATATAAAAAATCACTTTCAGGAGATTCAGATGTGGCTATTAACTGAATACCTCAGTGTGATCCAATGAGTTAAGCTGGCAAGCCTAGCTTGAAGCCTTGGGACTCTCGGTGTAGGGCTGGTGTGCAGGGGAGAGCCATCTGAGAGTTTGGGGACTGTTTGTCTAATGTTTCTTTGCTTACTCTGTGGCTGGGAAAGAGAAAGAACAGGAAGTACTAGGCAGTGTACAAAGGGAAGAAAATTCCCAGGGGCCTCCACAACTCTCCGTCACCACACCCTTAGTTTCCCTCCTATCCCCTTCAATGGTAGCGACAGTTATAGAAATTTATGCAATCCTTACCAAAAGTTTTCCACATAAAAGTTTCTACAGTCCTCAGCTGCAGGTGCTTCGCCATCTTCAAACTGTTCCTTCCTTCCGGAACATACAAGCTACATTAAGCAGTTATAGTAATGTTTGCACTGAATGCTCATTGTGATTTTAAAGATTTGGTCTGCATCCGTACAATCAAAATGATGCTGGCTTCGGTGCAATCAATTGGCAAGTCAGGCTACCCTTAGTCCATATTGTGCTTGGTAATTTAGTCAGTCAATGAAGAATGGGTTATAAAATAATGACCCAAGTAAATGCCACTCCGTGTTTTCATCACAGAAAGCCAGCCCTGTTGCTATTGCATAAGTTGATTGCTGAAAACTCTGGGGATGCAGTCTCCACTCCCAGCAGATCTAGAAGTCTGCCGATAGCAGGACTACTCTCAGCTGTTTGCCTGGAATCTCATAAATGAAGACAATCATCCTAGGCTGAGAGATTTTTTTTTTTTTGTAGAAAATTCTGTCTGCTGAAATAATTCAGGGGTAATCATCTTCCTCCAGGGAACAGGGAAGAAAGAGCAGATTCCCGGAGACACAAAGAGGCAGATGGCAGAGAGAGAGGGACGACTGCTGCCACTTTTGTTAATGATAAAAATAAGATGTCACATGAGCACATTGTAGCCATTCTGTCCCTACCCTTCACCAGAGGCATTGCCAAGCCTCAGTCAGTGGGGATAGTCAACTGAGTTCACTGAAAAAAGTATGGCTTAGAAAGAGAACAGAGCAAAAAAAAAAAAAAGAACTCAATACTTCCTCTCTTAAATTTTAGTGCATGCATATGGTGTGTGGTTGTGCGTGCACAAATTCAGCAAGAATAGTTGGCCAGTGAGCTCCAGGTATGTGCCACTGAGCTTGGCTTTCTTTGTACACGGATTCTGGGGATCAAACTCAGATCATCATACTTGCATGACAGCGAGCACTTTACACACTGAGACATCCCCTGAGCCTCTGCAGTATCCCTTTGTGTCTTCCTTTTCTCTGACAGTTTTCTTTGATTTGTTCTCAGATAAATGTAGTAGTAACTCACTAAAAATGTAGAGAACAGGAGAGTTCACACTAAGCAAATCGTGTGGGTATAGTATTGATGGGAGGCAAACCTTTTCTGTTATCATTTGTCTGCTTTCTAAGTCTTGTGACTGAGGATAATTCATTCATACATGACCATCTTGACTATGGGGTGAAAGCCATAACTGTAAACATTTACTAAACATGGACTGGGTGCAGCCCCTGTAGACCATGACTGTAGTGCGTGCCCATACAAGATCTTATAAAGCACTTTAGTAGATGCCCTTATTAATCTCACCTTCTACTGGAGGCAACATTCTATATCTTGGGAGCAAGGGAAAATGCCTTATATTTCTGTACCACAAAAGTGCCGTGCTTGGGTAAATCAACTAGGAATGAACTGAAGTTTCAAAACTTCAAGTATGGAAGGGAAAACCCAAGCAGCAAGGTTCTCCCCTCATAATGAACTAGCCTCAGGCTAGTTTGTGTTTAGAAATCGTTCTTGTAGGATCAGCTTCTCCTTCCCAACTGCACCCTGGCCCTTTGGCCCTTAGCCCCATTTCTCCATTCAGGCTTCCTACCGTTCTTCATTGACAAGAAAGACGAATGTATCAGTAAGGGTAGTGTTAATGGAAACCTCCAAGGGATGGACCAGACTCATAAGTGTTAGGTCTCACTGAGCTAGCATGGCTGGCTTTCTTTCTTTCTTTCTTTCTTTCTTTCTTTCTTTCTTTCTTTCTTCTCTCCCTTCCTTCCTCCCTCCTTTTCACTACTTCTTTAAGAAATTACGGTCATTGCATCTTTTTCATGTGATTATATTTTGCTTTGTGTTGTTTCTCTAAAAGAGCCAAGTTGTCTGCTAAGCAGAAGCACACTTGTACAGTGCTAGAGACTAAAGCAGTGGGTCATCACGTTTCAACTGCCACGCGGGCCTGTAAGAGTTTGCTTTTATAAGGAGAATAGCATTTGGAGATTTGTTTTCTAACTCCAGGCAAAGTAAAAAGCCAACGGTGGCTCCTTTCCAGCTTGATTTTCTGGTATGTCCCGCATCTCACTGAGGAACACATTAGCTGTTTCATTGCTTTATATTATACTATAATGTAGGGTCCAGCTGAAAAGTCCCACCATCTCCAGAAAGCTTGAAGTTTACACCAGAGTTCTCATTAATTCAAAGGGGAGAGTTGTTTTCAAGTCAAGAACTCCCCGTGTATTTTTGTTAGAAATGCTTGTCTTGTCAGTTGACACAGAGACATGAGATAAGATTGACCTTGGATAGTAAATCTAGGCAAGCTGAGATTCATATTCGCTTAACAGCATGCACATTTCTTAGCTATGATCAACAGCTTCAGCCCCATGAAACCTACCAGTTACTGACAAAGTTCTAACAAAGGAAAAAAAAGTACAAAAAAACAAATCTAGAATTCTCTTCTCCAGGATTTTGTTTTAGCTTGGGAGGGAGGGGGTTTGGGGCTTTGGTGGGATTTTTTTTTTTTTTTTTTTTTGGTTGTGGGGAGTAAAGCTGAAGTTTAATCCTTTTAAGGGTTCCTATGTTATTGAGCCAAGACAGAATAATTTTTCAGCTGGCTAGCCCTGATAGAAGGCTTCAGTATATTTGCTGTTTGGTGTATTTCATTGACACCTTATTAAAATGTGCTTTCTTCTGTATATTAATTTTGGAGGTCTCAAATCCTGAAAATAAATCACTCTTTAATGACCTGTTTAAAATAGAATCGAAGATGTTGCGTATTTTCCATTGAGCACTCCTGACCACATGCTAGATGTTGCAGGATTCAGAAGGATTTTTTTTTAAAAAATTGTTTTGGGAATTTTGTTTGCTCCTTATTTTTTGCATTCCTTAAAGCCTACCAATCAGACGTGCTATTGGATTTTGTAAATGAAAAACATATTGGAGAGTCCTCCCAATTCAAAGCTCTAGGCCAGTGACATTTAGCAAATTATTGCTAAGGTTGAGGAGATAGCTTCATGGGTAGGAGGGCTTGCTGAGCCGGAATCTCCGGCTTGCAAATACAAAGTTAGGCATGGCTGCATGTGCCTGTCACTGCAGCATTGGTGGCTGGGAGAGGTGGATCCTTGGAACTCCCTGGCCAGCCAGCCTTGCCAAAGGAGTAAACTTCAGACTCAGTGAAAGACTCTGTCTTAAAGCAATGAACCAGGAGGTGGTGGAGGGTGGCACCTGACACATGCACATGCTCTCTCCCATGGGAATTACAGCTAAAAATTAAATTTTAAATTTTAGGAAGAAGCTAATGCCAAGTGGCTCTTGTAATGGAATCGTAAATTTCTCAGAACAATTGAAGTGAAGTTCTACAGCACCCAACCAAAAACATCCTGCAGGGCTCGCGAGTGAAGCCCTCTATAATAGTTTAGTTGATTCCTGAAAGGAGGCATGAAAGTTTTAAACAGCTCTGTATGGCTTCATATGGCAGATCCTTGAACTTCCCCATAAAACTTCTGAATAAATCTCGAATGTTCCCTCCACAGAATGGTGTATTTGAGCCAGTGCTGCTGTTTTAGGAAACTGTGGAACTTTTAGAAAGTAGAAGCCACTGGACACAGTAGATCATTAGCGGACCACCCTTGAATGTGATGTCCAGGATTAGTTTGGGCCAATAGAGTTTTCTGCTTCCTGAATCCCACAGCAATGTGACCTACTGCAAGTACCCACTTCTATGTCCTTCTACCATAATGGATTCCCCAAAGCCATGCCAAAATAAATCCTTCCTTAAGTTGTCTCCACTGGTTACCCTACTGAGAAAGTACGTAGTGTGCTTTCAAACAAGGCATCAAAGAATCTTCATGTGTTTGGCTCCCTAAAGGTAAATAGAATTCAGTTAGTCACATGCCAGTGCTAATGACATTTTTAGTTGCCTGTCAGCTATCCTTAAACATGTGAGTGGTCTCAGAGCTGCTTTCTCTGAGCTCTCAGTAAACCTGGAAAGCTGACAGACCAAGGTAGGGCAGACAAAGAAACTGCAGGATGTCTAAAGTCCCTTAGGTGCAGAGAACAAGAGTTCTGTTGTCTTAGTCTCTGTTCTATTGCTGTAAAGAGATGCCCTGATCAAGGCAACACTTGTCGGAAACAGCATTTAACTGGGGGCTTGCTTATAGAGGCAGGGAGCATGGCAGCAAACGGGAGTGGTACTGGAGAAGAAGCTGAGAGCCACATCCTGATCCAAACATACACACACATACACACGCACACACACACACACACACACACACACACACACAAAGAGAGAGAGAGAGACAGAGACAGAGACAGAGAGACAGACAGAGACAGAGACAGACAGAGAGAGACACAGAGAGAGAGACAGAGAGACAGAGAGACAGACAGAGATAGAGAGAGAGAAAGACAGAGAGAAAGAGAGTGGCCAGGCCTGGTGGAGACTTTTGAAAGCTCCAAAGTCCAACTAAGCATGCAAATATATGAGCCTGTAGGCTATATTCATATTCAAACCACCACACCTGATAACCCCATGTTCCACTTCTGTGTATGGAAAACTCTTATCTCAGACTATTTTTCACTGAAGGGCAGCTGATGCTCCCAGCAGAGAAAGACCCCTAAGCCAAAGTAAGGAGAAAAATATGAAAAGAGGCAGCGTGGTCCTAGTGAGGCCAGGCCTGACTCAAAGCAATCTCCTAGAAGACTTTGGAGATCTCAGACTGCTTCAACTTTACTCATTAGATTTCTACACAGTCTCTTTAAAATATATAATTCTTTTTCATTCTCTACATGGACATAAGCCCCGTGAGAAGAGAACCTTCTAAAATCGTATATGTTCATCACCATATTCAAAATGTTTGCCAGGGTGATTGGGGCCCTGTGGTAGCCCTATTCTTATCTAACACCTCTTAAACACCACACTGAATGACACAGTTGAAAACTCAAGGTTATTGGGCCCAGAGAATGAAATAGTTCATTAGCATAATGGTAAAGGTATTCTCCTGACAAGCAAGGAAGCCAGAGAAAGAAACTGGTGTGCTTGCTTACCGTATGCCAAGCACACATTGCCCTGTCTATTCTCTGTGTGACTCACTAACCTCCCTCCCCAAATTTCACAAGTGTGTTTTCTTCAGTTTGGAGTTAAAATAAATGGCATCTCAGATTAATTTATATCTATTCACTTCCTGGCAGTGGCTCACAGGACTAGGCAGCCCATATCTTATCCAGGCCACTAGTCCAGAAATGTATAGCTAGAGAGTAAAGAATGTTCAGAAAGGTTCGTGACTTTAAATTGCAGGCACATTTAAACCCTAGGACCTCAAAGCTTCAGCATGTTGAAAGAGCCCACACTTTGAATCCAATTGAGCTAATGAACACTGATGCTAACACAGGGACCCGGTCTTCCCTGAAAAGCTATTAGATGCTGCATCCTCAACTCTAGTGGGATGTGTCCTAAATTTCTCCATTGTTGCTGCTTTGGGCCTCTGTTTCTAATGTTTCTCAGTGTTAGGTTTGTGTATCCTCTATCCAGATCTGTTTTCTCATGCTCTGAAGTTACCTCCAAACTAAGAGCTTTCCCCCATGACTTAGAAGAAAGCTTAAGCTTATAAACTGCACTGCAGTTACTGAGAGCTATCTTCAGAATGGTTGAGTAAATTGTCCCATGGGTGTTAAATTGCTAGAGATCTGGAATACGTAGAAAAACCTACCAATTGATTTTGGCCTCTTTTTTTTTTTTTTTTTAAATTTCACCTTCTTAAATTTAATTCACACTCTCTTTATATCATTTGAGATAAATACCTTTCTACGGCTTCTGCTACATAAACTGCACATTGTTATTATTTACACTGTGGTCTCTGTGGATGGCTTAAATGTACATACTTTAGGAGTAAGCATTCTTGCTTGCGAAAGGAACAGAGTGTGTTTGAAGTTAACTTCTTTCCAGGGAGAATGTTGGAAACACTCATGTCCTCCATATTGGAAAATGAATTGAAGGTACATGGTTTAGAAATCTGGATACTGCAAAAGATGCCTTAACATTCACCAGGTCTTTGCATAAGCAAGCTGTTAGGAAGCACAACTGAGGAGAAAAAAAAATTGGCTTCCATGAGACTGTTAAGTAAGAACCTATTAGTAGTCTCATCCCTCAAAGAGTTTTAGTTGATGATTCACTACTGTTGAATCTTACTTACTATATTATTCAGTGTGCTCTCATTTTATAAGTAGATGATAAAGGAATAACAAAATAATTTTGTGCCGACCAGGATACTCCATCTGCTTTTGTTTGTTCCTTTTCTCCTAGCCCGTCGCCCACTTTCCCCAAATGCTTCCTCTAATGCAGTAATTTTGCTTTAGCACAAACCTATGATTTTAATCAGTCCATCTGTGTCACTCTGTGCGGGGGAGGGAATGGAGTAATCTGTGCTCGTTCAGTCCACGTCTTCAGCGTGACGGTATATCCATAAGCACGCAGTACCTTACTGAAGCACACTGAGCAATTGCAAAGACAGTCCAAGCATCCTCACTCTTCACCAACTTTGTCTTTTTTTTTTCTTTCATTATGTTAGATATTAGACCAGGACTAGTGTGTCATCTGGGTAGAAAATCACCCTGATAGACGAACCATCATAATTGGAGCACACTAGGGTCTCTAATCAATGGTAACTGGTCCCCTAACTGTAAAGAGTCAGAAGCCAAACTCATGGAGCACCTTTTCTCATTATCGTGACAGGACTCAAGTGACTAGTCAAAACCAGATCCACTAGGTGGAACTTGTCACTGAATGCTAGAAAATCTTCTGTAGTAATTAAAGTAGGGCTTCATTAAGAAGTCAGATTTGAACAAGGGCAAATGTGGAACCTGTTAATAACATCAGAAGGTCTTAGAGGTTGGGAGACAGATTAACAGGGATGGGCTAGATGGCATGAGGGGGTGAATTAACTAATGTCTGCTAGCAGTTATAGCAAATTCAGTGCCTTAGAATTATTGACTATGAAATGGCAGAAAATATAACTGCAGGTAGACCAGGCAAAGGTGAGCATTCTAACTACGATTTCAAAGAGACGGCTCTCACTCTGCCCGTAACTCTTGTCTGCACTTGTGAAGGAGCTGTGGAGTTCACAAAGTGTACATTTTTGTGCCTCATTAGATAAAATGTGATGTCACAGAGTGACAGTTGCCAGGGGAGCTCTAATTTGGAACTGCCAACGTTAGACACCTTACGACTTGCAACTGTGGTATAGCATTAAACTTCTCTCACTGAATGTCTTAAAAAAGAGAGAAAGAAAAAAAAAACAGCTGTGAACATCCATTCAAATACCTACTCATCGTGTTTTATTCCTATGAGTAATCACTTTCGGGATCAGCCTGACATTTGGAACTTGTTTTTTTTTTCTCCTAAATGGAAGATTTTAAATTAGCACAGACACCTTTTCTCATTAGAAACAGAGCCAAACTCTTGGTGAGTTTGAGCAAGTGGGGCGATGGCTAAAGAAAACACTCATCAAAACATGTGACTGCATTTGGAAATTGTCCTTTGGACTTGGTGGTCTTTGTATAAACACAGAAGTGACTCAAAGGGCTCAGGGTTCATTCATTGTGCTGGTTAGTTTTGTGTCAAACTGACATAAATTAGAAAGTCAGGTTGGAAGAGGGAGCCTACACTGAGAAAACACCTCCATCCTGTTAGACTGGAGGCAAAATTCTTGAGAGTTTTTTTCTGAATTAATGATTGATTTGAGGGGGTCCTGTGGACAATGCCTTCCATGGGCTTGGGCATGATTGAAATGCAATCCTGGCAAGCTGTGAGAAACCATCCAGTAAGGCGTGTTCCTTAGTGCCATCTGCTTTGGCTCCTGCCTCCAGCTTCTTGCCTTGACTTCCTTAGATTCCCCTCTGTCATGCACCATGACAACTGGGACATAGATACTGAAATATACCCTTTTATCTCCAACATGTTTTTGGACTTGGTGTTTATCACAGCAACAGAAAGCGCGGTAGGACTCTTAGCATTCCCACTCCCAAAATCCTACCTCAAAGCTGTTACCAGAGGCCGAGACACTTAGAAATGCTCCCTTGAAAAATTCTAGAAGCTCTCCAAAAGCAAAAATAGATAACACTCACGCCTGCACCAACCATTCTGATGGTAAATAGCTTAAAGCATCACAATATACTTACATATACTTAAGGTGCTAAAACACTGGCAGGAAAATATGTTTTGAAGAAAATTTGGAACTGTAGGATTCAGGGATGTAAGTAAGCAGAGATTTTGGTGACTCACCATCCTTTTCCTTTTTTGGAAAGATGTCCACACTTAACTTTCAGGTCCTCCCCAAAGTTTTCAGCATGATACAGGTGGGATTCTTCCAATAATGGAAGAATAATAACCTGTAAAATCGGATATGGAAAAAAATGGGGAAAGTGTTGAGCAAAATTTCTAAATTCTGCCCAAACCCCTGATGCAATGTAAATGAGAAGCAGTGGGCGGGGAACCTGCATCCCTTCTTAGTGAATGAACGGCTGTGCTGCACATTTTAGAATCACAGTTTACTTGAAGCATGGTGAGATACTGGCAAAACATATTTGCCGGTGTTGTCATGAGAAGCCACGAGGATAATGGTGAGATGCTTTGTACCAACCATGCTCCTCATACAAGTAGTCTTCCTGTTTGTTGTTTTTGTCCCAGCAGGGCTTCCTTTCCCAGGCTCCTATCTTTGTTCTCAAGTGCCACAGAAGTTCAGGCAGGCTAAACGAAAAGTAAAGAAACTGTTATTTCTGAACCACACTCAAGACTGATATGAACCAAAATTTTGACGGTATGGAGCAAAGGACATGGTACCTCTTCCCTACTTAGAGATGCCAGTATGGATGCTGACAGGCACAGAGGATAGAATGGGTTTTATAGCACTTATACTGCCTTTTAAATGGCCCCCACCTGACTCCTCCAGAAGTTCTTCTGCTGTTCACAGCCAAGGATAGCTAGAAGTTTCACCTTGTAGATTATGTGAGCACAATTCCTTTTCTAACTATCTTCTGAAAGAATGAAGACATGATGTCTTAAAGATAACCATGACGTAGCGGGAAAGGTGAGAAAGAATACAAAGGTTCTGTCATCCGAACACATGATAAGGCTAGTCAATAAGCTTCCATGTGTCATCTTTCAGAACTCTTGGACAATTGGTAGTTAGTAAGCATGAACTCTCCTAGAAAAAAACTCCTTCTATGCATGCTTGTCTTCTCTGCTCTCCTTCAGAAATTGCTCTGTTACTTTACTAGATAACACCAAACACTAATATAAAACTCAACAAGTAGAAAATAACCATTTTTTCCTAACCTCTTGACCTAGTCTTTCCATTTCTGTCCCATCCCTAGAGGCAGCCATCATTATCAAGACTATAAGACAGTCTTTCAGAATAATAATGGCATACAAGTATACAACACACACACACACACACACACACACACACACACACGAGAGAGAGAGAGAGAGAGACCAACATCACTGTAAGACACATATTTTTTTTCAGTACCTTGTTTTTTGTACTTAATAATATACCTTGTTCCTTATTCATAATTAGTACATACAGAAATGTCTCATTGTTTATAAATATTGTATAATATTTCATTGTATGGATTACTATATTTAACCTAAATCTCTTCTTATGGGCACTGATATCAGTTGTGGTGATGTGACCATTGTCATTATCATGATAACTGTCCTGAAAACTGGTCCTTAGGCTTATATGAACCCAACTCATTGCATGAATGCATGGGTTTATGTATAGAATTTAAGAATGAATAGT
Source organism: Montemys delectorum (assembly GCA_019843815.1). Taxonomy (NCBI): domain Eukaryota; kingdom Metazoa; phylum Chordata; class Mammalia; order Rodentia; family Muridae; genus Montemys; species Montemys delectorum. The sequence continues at coordinate 1,119 of JADRCD010233655.1, read as the reverse complement.
GCAAATATCTGAGACATAGCCTAGAAGCAGAGATTATGAGTATGTGTCCATTCATGATTGTGTTATGGTAGGCCCTGAACTGTGTTCAGATGTAAGGCTTAGAATTAACCCCTTCTTCCTCACTTAAGCAGTAAGGATCTTTCACAGTCTGGAGCTTGGGAAAAAGGGACATCAGCAACCCTGTCATTCTTGTCACTTTCAATAGGTCTTCCTTATTCATCGTTTATACCCAAGCCAGGCACTCTGGCCTCTCGTCTGGTTTTCTTTGCTCTCCTATGATAGTTTGGTGCCTGAAGAGCAGTTTAGACTGGTGTGTGTACAGGCCCATACTCATAAAAACTGCCATCTTGCTCTGCTTCTGAGAACACATGAAAATACATCTAAAGATGGATAGCTCCAAATTGTTCCAGGTAGGTTTTTCGGTTTGCCATTAGAAAGTAGGAAAATCCCCAATTGCCCCCCAGTGCTCATTAGCACCAAGTTTGGGCAGTGGCTTTGATCATTGCCAATACCATTACTAGTATCTCAGCGTAGCTTTGCTCATCCTTCTCTGGCTCAGTATCTTTTGTGAACTTGTTCCTATTTTCTTATTTGTAAACCCCATGGCTCTGCTGACATCAGTTTACAAATGTTTTCATTTCCTGGGGGACTCTCTTATTCCACAGAAAATGTGTTTTAATTTTATGACACTAAAATGTTTCATTGTAGAGACCTAGAGAGGGGGCTTGGCAGTTGAACACACTGGCTGCCCTTGCAGAGGACCTGCATTAAGTTCCCAGCACCCACATGGGAGATCACAACCATCTGTAACTCCAGTTCCTGCAGGCATCACACATGAGTGTGACCCACACACAGAGGCAGACGAAGCAGTCATATACATAAGAGAAATAAGTAAACATTTAAAATGTTTTCAGTTTTATTTTTGTTACTCTTCTATCTTTCATAGCTGTGTATATTATGCCTATTATAAAGACTGAGATATATACGTAGAGATGTGTAGCATATCTTAAACATTTAATCTTTTGTAAGGAATATCAGATCTTTGCCCCTCATTATAATATCATTTTTTCATGTGGTAAGCTTTGGTATGTATTTTGGATTTTTTTAATTTTTTTTTTT
>JADRCD010233654.1:0-43174 GCA_019843815.1 Montemys delectorum | reverse complement strand
TGGTTCCAGAGAGAGAGAGAGAGAGAGAGAGAGAGAGAGAGAGAGAGAGAGAGAGAGAGAGTCCATAATAGTGGTTCTATGGCAGCAAGTGGCAGGCATGGCGGCGGGAGAAGGAAGTTAGAGGTTGCATCTCAGCTGCACAGACGGAAAGCAGAGAGAGCAAACTGAGATGGGGTGAGGCTGTCAACTCTCAAAACCTCCAGCCTCCCAATGATGTACTTCTTCCAGCAAGGCTCCACATCACAAAAGTTCCACATCCTCTCCCACCCAGTACCACAATCTGGGGACCAAGTATTCAAATACATAAGCTTTTGGAGACATCGCTCATTCAGACCACCACAATCTTCATGGGAGATCCTGATGAGCGCGGGAACATGGCACTCCAGGAGGTCACCCACCATCCACCCCTTATTTCACTATGACTCCCTTCTATGCCCTGAGAGTCTTGCGTGGGTTCCTCCAAACATTATATATTTTGCTCTTAAAATGCTACCTCACCATCCTCTATATGCCCTCTTCCCCTTCCATCAAGGTACATTCATTTTTTAAGAAAAAAAAGTTTCCTTTAGTATTGCTTCCTATTACAAATTTAACTTGCCTTTAATGAGCTTATCATTTTACCGTGACTATTGCTGTCTGTGTCATGTTCTATCTACAAATATGCAGAGATATTAGGAGGATACACTGCTTCTTATCTTTCCCATAAGCCTTATTAACTTGAATATGGATGACAAATTTAATGTTAATTTTCAGAATGCTATGTTTATTGCAAAGGGATTTTAATAATGTAGAACTGACACGCTATGAAACAAATATTGCTTTCTATATGTGCATCCAGTTGCATAAACTTGTGTAGTAAGTTATCGGTTTCTGGTGGCCATGATAGTTGCTTCAGCTTCTGGATTTTAACACTCTGTCTTTGCAGGATTCACTCCCATCTCTTATGAAGTTGATGGTGACAATGAGTACTCCTGAAGGCAAAAATCTAAAACACTGACAACTTATTTCTCCAGCCTCCCTTATAGCCAGGATGGATGCCTGGGCTTCAGGCCCCGCCTATCAGAGGTACCAATAGAAGACTGGAAGTTAGTGATCCCCAAACCAAGGGACACAGAGTGCCCTGTCATTCCTGGGCAGTGGGTTAGTACCTTTTGCTCCAGAAGGATTTGGGGATCATAGTTTTGAGTGTTTTTTCTTCTTGTCCGTAGATCAATTTGTGAGGATTCGTGAACTATACTCTGTCCTACTAAAAGCTTTTCTCTGCTCAGACATAAATGGCCTCAATTGTTTGTTGTAAAGGACCCTGACTAATCTAGTACATACTATTATATGAAATTCAGTATCTTAAAAACACCCACCACATCCACTATACCTCAAGAGGCAGTTAGATTGGTAAATTAACTGTCTTTTCCAAGGCCCGTGTCCATTACTGCTTCTAATAAAACCTCCCCAAGTCTTAGCAGCTTTCAAAAATAATTGATTGTATTTCATTGTCTTGAGGTGGGTCTAGCTTGTGTGGTTTCCTTATCTGATTTTAAGGAGATGTAAACCGGTAGTGGTTATTTCTGGACTCATCTGGAGCCTGGCCTGGACAGATCACTCAAGGTGATTCCTTCAGTTCTATGTTCAGTTCCTTGTCTTCTCCCTCCCCACGGGGCGTCTCATCCTTGCCACACGGCTTGGGGCTTTTCACCTGGATTTCGACAGACATGGATTTAATCCTTAGGACTATGCCTGGTGTCTCCAAACTGGAGCAGAAAAGTGTCCTAGCCTAAAGCCTGAGGGGCTGGGAGCTTAATGTCTCCTGTGTGGATTTTGTTTGGTGAGCCCCACTGCCATAAGCTTACCTTGATTTGGTTGGTAGAGTTGAGTCAGTAAAGGATGGTTTTAGTGCACCTGTTACTGCCTGCCCCTGCCATGGCAGAGTTCCTATGAGAGCTTCATGGTCTTAGTACCTGTACTGGCTGGTTTTGTGTGTCAACTTGACACAGGCTAGAGTTATCACAGAGAAGGGAGCTTCAGTTGGGGAAGTGCCTCCATGAGACCCAGCTGTGGGGCATTTTCTCAATTAGAGATCAAGGGGGTTAGGCCCCTTGTGGGTGGTGCCATCCCTGGGCTGGAAGTCTTGGGTTCTATAAGAGAGCAGGCTGAGCAAGCCAGGGGAAGCAAGCCAGCAAGGAACATCTCTCCATGGCCTCTGTGTCAGCTCCTGCTTCCTGACCTTCTTGAGTTCCAGTCCTGACTTCCTCTGGTGATCAACAGTCATGTGGAAGTAAGCTGAATAAACCCTTTCCTCCCCATCTTGCTTCATGGTCATGTTTGTGCAGGAATAGAAACTCTGACTAAGACAGTAGTACCTAATGGCAGTTCCCTCAGCACAAGAGCCCACTGTCTTCCCCCAGTACTAGGGCACATTCTCTGTGTGACTGTCATCAGAGTTAATTAATTCTTCCATAGCTTCAAATGGTTTAAAAAAAAAAAAAGTCAGATCAGCTTAAGGCAAACAACAAATTTACGGGTGGAGAAAGCCAAAAGGCCTAGGGGCTTAAACGGTTCTTAGGACTTCAGTTGCTCTTCCTTGGTTTGCTGCAGGCTGCTTGGGTTCTTGGCTTCCTGTCCTCCAGGCTGGCACTTCCCAGAGGCTGTAGTTGAGCTCAAAAGGGAATGACAGCCTCCAAAGCACCGCCAACGGTATGATTGATCTCTGAACCAATCGCTATAGACAGAAGAATACGCAGCCCATTTAATAGCTGAGGCCGGAATCCTGCCTTCGGTCTGGGACCAGTGGGCAGACTGGCTCTGCCGTGAGAGACCCAAGCTGCCACTGGGGAGGGGTCAGGGGCTTTGTGTGATGGCAAGAACAACTATTCATGCCATCGTGATCACCGTCAGAATTAGTTTTAAACCTATATATATATATATATAAAACATATGTGCCTCCATTTAATCCCTGGTTGTACCTGGTGCATAGCAACTGCATCAAGCACGTGGAACAGGTGAGATTTTTTTTTTCCTTAATGATAAACATTAGTTCAGTCTTGTAAACTGCCAGCCAGCCAGGGTTGCTAAGAGTCAAGTGCTTAAAAGGAAGGAAGCGTTACTCCCTTGAAGCATAAATAATGCACCCTATCTTCATGCAGTTCCTCAAGCCTTTATTGTTGCTGTGCTTTGATTACACAGGCAGCATTTGCACATTTACATATTGCTATATACGTGGATGGTCTTGAGTCTCTCCCTAGGAGAACAAGTCAGTCACACTTCACCCCTGGCTGAGTTGGAATGCTTCCAAAAGGCACTTTCAGACGCTGTGGATCCACTTCCATCCTGGTGCCTCACTGTCTAAGCAGGAAGCTCTCCTGCCTTTGGGGGAGTAGGGGAGTGAGGGAAGAGGGGAGCTAGTCAGGAAAGAGAAGAAGCAGGCAGTCCGAGGCGATCAGAGGTGATGCATTTTCCTAAGCCTTTTTCCATTCCTATAACTTACCTTTTCTACTTTCTAAACCAGGAACTATATCCAAGGCCACTTATGCACAGAGCCATGCACAGAGAAATGTGCAAGTGGTCACTTCCACCAAAGGTATTGCTAAAAATGGCAGGTACCATTCCAGGCACTTAGACCCACATTAATTTGAAACCAGTATCATGGCAAATGCACAGAGCTGTCTTGGCTCATTACATTCATCCTTGGGAAATAATTCTCACATTGCCTCAGCTGAGAAAGGTTGAGTTATGATCTCGCCTGCTGAAGAAGAGAAGTTAATGATCTATCTGGAGATGCACACACACACACACACACACACACACACACAAACAAATGTACACCCCATGCTCATTGTATATAAAATACATAGTATCTAAGTATATGTTAGTGTATAAAAATGCATTAGATGTTCAACATCTCTCTTTTGATGTATGTGTTTACAGGACGCACATAGAGTTATACATGCATATGTGTGCTATTTTAACTTTAGAAAGAGTGAGCAGCTGGCCTCCCTAACAGGAAGGAAAGAAGCTCAGTTCTCCGGCTACTCCTTTGCTGCTGAAGGAGTGTCAGAAGAACCCACTGTGAGCAGAAAATGGCAGAGGGTTCAGCTTCAGCCTCCAGCCCTGGCCCCTCCTGGGTCTCTCCTCACAGGCAAGAGCAGGGGCTTTTCCCTTAAGAAGCATCTTCGTGTGTCTCTTTCTGCCTTGTAGCTGTGACTAAGTCTCCACATCACCCCTGCCACCTCCTCTCCGCCCACGATGGCAGCCCCTCTAGCTGGGACGAGGCTTCGGCTGTTCTGTAAGAGGTTGCACATGAACAATCAGCTCCTTACTACCGTCCTCTTTCTCTTTGGTCCCGGGGCACTGAAAAGGCTCTTTGTATGCATATCTTCAATGCCTTGGAGTGAGATCTCTGGAAGCCAGTATAGAGCCCGTGGGGGTCTCTGACCCTCACAAGAGGTGTGAGAGACACTAAAAGGGCTTGTCTGCACTGGACCGCGGTGCCCAGCCGAAGAGAACACGGAGGCCATGCCAAAGTCAGATGTTCCATTACTCCACAGTCAGATGTACAGGAGAGATGGGGTGAGAAGGTTCCTCTTCTTGGTTTCATGAATCTATAACATGGCCATCCTGTTCCCCTAAGCATAGATGAGCTCTTAACAATGTTCGCTTGGGCTCGCTCTCTCTCACTGCTTTGCCTGCTTGCCTTGTGGGACTGAGCAACTGCTGGATCCTTGGACTTCCATTCACAGCTACTGCCGACCATTGTTGGGAGTTGGACTACAGACTACTAGGATTGCTATTGAGCAACACCATGCCCATTTTTCCTCTCTCTTTCCTTAGCCACTGGCCAGATGGAGCCCAGCACCTCAACCAGGAAGCATTTCACCATCAATGACTTTAAAATTGGGCGTCCTCTGTGCAAGGCAAAATTTGGGCATGTGTACCTGGCTTGGCTCAAGGGGAAAAAAATCCATCGTGGCCCTGAAGGTCCTCTTCAAATCTGAGATAGAGAAGAAGGGATTGAAGCACCAACTTCACAGGGAAGTGGCGCTCCAGGCACACCTACGACACCCGAATATCCTTCGCCTGTACAACTACTTCTACGATGACACTCTGGTGTACTTAGTTCTGGAGTATGCTCCAGGAGGTCAGCTCTATAAGGAGCTTCAGAGGAACCAGAAGTTGGACCAACAGCGTACAGCCACGATAATAGAGGAGTTGTCAGATGCGCTGACCGACTGCCATGAGAACAGGGTGATTCACAGGGACATCAAGCCAGAGAATCTCCTGCTGGGCCTCAGGGGTGAGGTGAAGATCAAAGACTTTGGGTGGTCTGTGCATACCCCCTCTCTCAGGAGAAAGAAGATGTGTGGGACTCTGGACTACTTGGCCCCAGAAAGGATAGAGGGGAAGACATATGACGAGATGGTTGATCTGTGGTGCATTGGTGTGCTCTGCTATGAGCTGCTGGTGGGAAAGCCACCCTTTGAGAGCAGCACCTCCAGTGAGACATGCAGATGCATCCGTCAGGTGGATTTTAAGTTTCCTTCATCAGTGCCTGCAGGAGCCCAGGACTTGATCTCCAAGCTTCTTAGGTACCATCCCTCAGAGTGGCTGAGCCTGGCCCAGGTCCTGAAGCACCCCTGGGTCAGGGAACACTCCCGAAGGGTGCTGCCTCCCTGTGCTCAGATGGCTTCCTGAGCCCTGTCTGTCTCTCTTCCTATGTGTTTCTTTAGGAAGCTCTCCAGGCTCTGTTGGTCAGTTACTACATGTGGTTTGCTTGTTTTATCTTTTATGAGTGATAATAAATAAACTGATTATTTTCGTAAAAACAAAAACAAAAAAAAAAAAAATGTTCGCTTGGGAGAGAGGGCTCAGTATTTAAGAAGGCATCCTGTTCTTGCAGAGAACCTAGGTTTGGTTCCCAACATCCATATCAGGCAAGCTCAGCATCTCTTGTAACTCCAGCTACACGGACTCTGATGCCCTCTTCTTGCCTACACACACACACACACACACACACACACACACACAGAGAGAGAGAGAGAGAGAGAGAGAGAGAGAGAGAGAGAGAGAGAGAGAGAGAATATTAAAACAAAATACACCATAAAACAAAACCATAATGCTGTTTCTCTACATACATCAAAATATTTTCCCGAAGAAGATTTTCAAAATGAAGAATCAGAGAGTAGGCTAGTAAAATGGCTCAGTGATAGACTACCTGCATAACATATGCAAAACCCTGGGTTCAAACCCCAGACACCCAGATACACACCTAGACACCCAGACACACACACACACACACACACACACACACACACACACACAGACATCCAGACACATGCACCCACAAATACACACCAGTTCCAGAGCTCGGAAGCAATCCAAAGTTAGATTTTATAATGCACTGACAAGTGATCTATTTTGCCAGTTAATATCTGTGTGTATTTTTCCTTCCTTTCTCCCCTGCCTGCTTCCCAGAGGTAATTTAGCAAAATCCAGCATTGAAAGAAGTTAATCAATCAGGGCTGCACTGTGAGATTTTTCCTCTGAGAAGGCAGTATGGTGAGCAATTTTTCAAAGATGATTTTTTTTTTTTTCATTAGAGAGAAGATGGGAAGTTTGGAATCAAGTGGGAGCAAGCTAACTGGTGAGAATATACATCAAAACTGCTAAAGCAACAAACAATGAGTCACTGTGTCTCAGTGTCGCTCTTCTCTATGGAAGCAGCCTGAGGAGTTCACTGTAGTTTGTGTTTGTGAACAGCAAATAGGTTTAGAAATATTATTCCAATAACAGTGGCTCTGCTTTATTCTTGTTTCCATTCCTAAGGTCTGGCCTCCAGGTTAGGCTTAGGAATGGATTTTATTAACAAAAGCTGTCCAAATAGTCCACAGTTAAAATATTTGTTCAATTCTTCTCTTTCCTTTTAAATTAAAAGCAAAGTGATAGGTTTCATACAGCTCTGCCTGATCCAGGAAAAGATAAAATTTACCGTCTGTTCTTTGGTTCTAGTGTGAAATATTTGCTTTCTCATGAAATGATCTCAGATGGCAATTTAAAATTAGATCAAATAATATCACCAGTCAGATGGGAAAGAGTCCTTTCCCCTACTTTTGGATCTTTCTTTTCCATCCTTAATTAATTAATTTTATAGGAACAGCAGAGAAAAAGTAAACAAAGAAAAAAATAAGAAAAATGGAGCAGTATGAAATACATAAAACTTTCCTTGACTGGTTTGTCTACTGGTGACAAACATCTGCATGCAAAATTGAGCCCCATCCCTTTCCAGATTCAGTCAGCATTTATGAAGTATACGTGGCAGCAGCTACCACAGGCTGTCGAAGGTTCAGATGACATCACGGGTCAGGAACTTAAATGACCAAAGGTCGCAAGCGAGTGTCATGAGCATGCCCGTCAGTGATCAAGGCCAACAGGAAATGCTTGCCCTGTCTAAAGCTTCGGCCTGCAGTTTTGAGAGCGAGCAAGGCCTGCTTTCCACTTCCCTTTCTGAAGCACGGGAGAAGAAGTCAGCTCCTAGGGACCAGTGAGCCAGGAAGACTGAGTAGGAATTCAGGATCAAGAGAAAAGATGTTGCAAACCTGAGGAAGTGTCAGGGACACAAGCAGGATGAGATGTAGGGGCCACTGAGCGGAGGCAAGGCTTCCCAGACATGTGTACTACAGAACTCTGTGCTCGCTAAGCTGTTGTTCTTTCTCCAGGTCTCATGGCTCAGGCTAAGTTGTTGTCTTTCTACAGTCCCATGGCCGGGAAACGGCCCCTCCTGTCAGAATGCTGCTCTGGTCCAAACCTATAAAAAGCCTTATTCCTGGCTGTCTTTTTTTTCTCTTAGATCTCAGTGGCAACTGAGTCACATACATAAGTTGGGGTGTAGGGCTTCTTTGTAAAGGGGGACAGAGAGCTACAAAACTAGATTGAAAAATGAGTATTTCTTTTGGATGAGCTAGTTGTCTAGTTCCTGGCTGCAGGGGGATGTTTCCTGGGGCAGTTATCTGATTATAGAGATTGGGATACTCACCCTGGCTCTTTTTATAACCTTAAATCTCCATCTCATTAACATCCCAATAAGCAGATGTCATATTTAAATAAGCCACACTTGCACATTTCTCAGTTAGCCCTGTAGCCAGCACCTGTCACACACCTATTAACTACTCCTCGTTCCCATCACTTTTCTGTTAATGTAGAACACAAGTTTTTGTCCAAGTGGTTGTGTTAAGCTGTCACCTGGAGGAGGGGGCTGAAGAGGGACAACTGTTTAAACAAATTTTATACTCCTCCAATGTCCTCGAGAGCATGCCAGGGAGTGGCTTACATCTTTAATCCTAGCACTGCGGAGGTAGAGGCAGGGGGATCTGTGTGAGTTCGAGGCCAGCCTGATCTACAGAGTGAGTTCCAGGACAGCCAGTTGTACACAAGAGAAACCCTGTCTAGAGACCCTTCCCTACAAGAAAATTCCTTGAACATAAGCATCGTCTAGAAAGCTTGCTCCTAGGGTTTCCAAGGTCATCAGATGGCTTAGAGAGCAAAGGCCCCTGCCATCGAGCCCACAGGTTGTTTTCTGACCTGCACTCACCCACCGTGATGCATTTGTCTCTCCTGCTCCCCTCCCTTGACATACACACAAAAGGAATGAAACTGTAAAAAGTTTTAAAAGGAAATGTAAGGTCCCCAAGCTCACTCCACAAAACTTTTGAATAAGTTGCTTAGGTTGCTGCCCAGTAATCTGTATTTTAAAATAACTCTCTATAAAGTTTTCTGATGTAGATGACATAGGATGTAGATGATATAGGTACAACACTTTGACAAATGCTGACTTAATGTATCAGACCCTTGGTGATATTCATCTAAAATTACTTACTTCTATTGTATGTATATTTCTTTGCATGATAAAATTTTGCTTTTTTTTTTTTGTTTTTTTTTTGTTTTTGTTTTTTTGTTTTTTTCGAGACAGGGTTTCTCTGTGTAGCCCTGGCTGTCCTGGAACTCACTCTGTAGATCAGGCTGGCCTCGAACTCAGAAATCTGCCTGCCTCTGCCTCCCAAGTGCTGGGATTAAAGGCGTGCGCCACCACCGCCTGGCCAAAATTTTGCTTTTCAAAATGAGATAGAGGACAGTGCTAGAGGATCACAGCTGTGTGGGTGTGGGTGAATATGAGTGGGTGTAGGTGGGGGTGGGTGAGGTAGAGGTATGGGGGTAGGGGCAGCAATTCTTCCCCTCCAGAATTCTTGCTTAGATACCAGCAATGTGCAGAACTGACACAGTCAATAAAAGAGGCATATCTTCCAGTAGTTAAGAGACTCTAAATTAATTTGAGAGAAGAGAAGGGGAAAGAGTTTCATGACTCAAGGTTCCCAGAAATATAGAAAATAAAAAGCTTACTAAAAATAGGATTAGTACTTCTTTACCAAATAAAAAACAAAACAAAACAAAGGAAAAGCCTTAAACTAAACCAAAACAAAAGCAAAACAACAATCTATGATGTCTCTGAGATCTTAATTATCAGAAGTGGTCCTTAATCTGTTTTCAGGGATGGAAATTGACATTCTGGCTCTAGCTACTGTAACTACAGTAGCAGCACCTCTTGGACTTGAGCTGAGAAAACACCTATGCAGATGAAAATGTAAAACTCCCACCTCTTGCACACAGAAGTGCCTCAGAAATCACTCAATATTTCCTGCCGAGCCTATGTACACATCTAATTGCTGCCCCTCTGTCCAAAGTCATCAACTGTGAGCGATGGAATTCAGAGAGCTATGGTCACATCTTCAAGATGCACTTCCTTCGGTCACTGTGTGTCCTGCTAGAAAGTGGTAGGTGCTTGTCATGAAGCCCCATCGTCCATCATGATCGGCCTCCCAGGGAATGTGCTATTTGGGTCCTCCTCTTCTCAGCTATTGCTAAGGAATGGTGCATTTCCTCACGAGAGATTCCGTGTTCTTATGGGAAGTTCCCTCTTCATTATGCAAATCCTTGAACATCCCTGGAATAGGCTCAGCAACAGACGTTGCCATGCTTTAGGATGGTGGGCTAGAAATAGCGTTGGAAGGCTGAATGCTCATCTATCTCATAATATTGAGAGTGTTGGAATGTAGCTGTGAAGCAGGTTCCAAGCTGTTGTACCATTTATTGAAGAAGAGAACAGTAGTAGCCTTCTTTAACTCATGTGTCTCTCCCAGGTTTAGTGAGTCCAATTTGCTCCTATTTTAAGCCTGGGCTTCAAAGAAGCATGTGCAATTAACCTGGCTCTATTTAAAGGTTGGGGAAATCGTCAGACCTGATAGGAAGGCAACATTCCGAATGCAAAACTGGAAACAGTCTAGTTCCTTCCAGAATCTGCTTTTGAGAGAACTGATCAGAGAGCCTGGAATCTCCAGAGCATCCTAACTGGAAGCTGAACTCGGGAACAAGGGCACAGAGAGGATGACCTCCTGAACCAGGAGGGAAGGTGTCTTAGTCAGGGTTTTTATTCCTGTACAAACATCATGACCAAGAAGCAAGTTAGGGAGGAAAGGGTTTATTGAGCTTACTTCCACATGGCTGTTGATTACCAGAGGAAGTCAGGACTGGAACTCAAGCAGGGCAGGAAGCAGGAGCTGATGCAGAGGCCATGGAGGGATATTTTTTACTGGCTTGCTTCCCCTGGCTTGCTCAGCCTGCTCTCTTATAGAACCCAAGACTTTCAGCCCAGAGATGGCACCACCCACAAGGGGCCCTACCCCCTTGATCACTAATTGAGAAAATGCCCCACAGCTGGATCTCATGGAGGCACTTCCCCAACTGAAGCTCCCTTCTCTGTGATAACTGCAGCCTGTGTCAAGTTGACACACAAAACTAGCCAGTACAGAAGGCAAACCCTACAATCTGATGCCACGTGGACAATTCCACACTCTCCTGGATCCTCTGAGGGGAAGAAGGCCTTCCTCCACCGCTTATGGTAAACCCATCCCTGGAGACAGTTTACAGAGATGTTGATTAGCAGCATCCCACTGTATTTTGTCATGAATGAAGCAGGATTTACTGATCACTTCTAACCTGTGCGACAACTTCGAGAGTCAGCGTGTGCCTTTGTCTTCTCCTTTGTCTTTTGGATACCTGTCGGGTCATCTGCGCAGGACTCTTTCATTCTTCAGAGATCACTCTCCAAGCCCTTCTGACAAAGGTTTCAATGCCTCTAGCTGCCTATGCCCTCTATCCAAGATAAGCAAAGGAGACCAGTGACATCCAGACGGCTGTGTTGGTCTCTCTAAGGTGCACCATGATTCCTCTCTGGCTTGGTGAAACACACCAGCTTCGGAAAACACACATGTAAAGCAGCTAATATGTTAGGCCTCACAATGTTTGGCCCCATTCTAAGTTCTTTAACCTTCACACTAGACCGGCATCTGCTGTGCCCATTTCACAGAGGAAGGATAACTTACTGAGGTCACAGTTACAAGCGAGGACTGGAATTCAAGCCTAGAGTCTAAGGTCTACGTCTTTGGCCACTACGTCATCCAGATTGGCTGAGCATATACTGGACTCCCTTCTCCTAACAAAACTCTATGTGGACCACGTGCACATAGAGCCACGCTGGTGGTGCTATCTGGCAGGCCAGCCTCCAGGTCATCACCACCTAAGAGCCCTCAGAAGCTGACTCTGTCACAAGAGTCCTCCTTGACCTAGGCTCTGGGACATTAGCCTTAATCTGTGCTACACCTCCTCCAACAAGGCCACACTTCCTCCAACAAGGCTACACCTCCTAATTTTTTCTAAACAGTTCACCATCTGGGAATAAAATATTCACATATATAAGTCTATGGGGGCCATTCTTTTTTGTTGTTGTTGGTTATTTTATTTATTTACATTTCAAATGTTATCCCCTTTCCCAGTATCCCCTATGCAAACCCCCTATCCCATCTCCCTCCCCCTGCTTCTGTGAGGGTGTTACCCCACCCACTCCAGCCTCACCACTCTAACATTCCCCTACATTGGAGCATTGAGCCTCCACAGGAACAAGGGCCTCTTCTTCCATTGATATATGACAAGGCCATCCTCTGCTACATATGCAGATGGAGCCATGGGTCTCTCTATGTGTACTCCTTGGTTGTTAGTTTAGTCCCTGGGAGCTCTGGGGGATCTAGTTGGTTGATATTGTTGCTCTTCCTATGGGGTTACAAACCCCTTCAGCTTCTTCAGTTCTTCCCCTAACTTCTCCATAGGAGTCCCTGTGCTCAGTCCAATGGTTGGCTGCGAGCATCTGCCTCTGTATTTGTCAGGCTTTGGCAGAGCCTCTCAGGAGATAGCTATATCAGGTTCCTGTCAGTAAGCATTTCTTGGCATCAGCAATAGTGTTTGGGCTTGGTGTCTGTGTATGGGATGGATCCCTGTTGGGTCCTGGGAGCCTCTTGCTGTCCTGGCATCTAGGACTTTCTGGTGGCTACCTCTAGTTCCCCATCCCCCATTGCTACATACCTCTGTTCAATTTCCTGACCCTCTGTACATTTCCCCTGTCTCCTCCCATACCTGATCCTGCCCTCCCTTTTCCCCCTTCCTCCTCCTTTCTTCCTCCCAAGTCCCTCCCACCCTCTACCTCTCATGATTACTTTGTTCTCCTTTTTAAGTAGGACTGAAGCATCCACACTTCAGTCTTCCTTCTTCTTGAGCTTCATATGGTCTGTGAGTTGTACTGTGTGTATTCTGAACTTTTTACCTAATATCCACTTATCAGTGAGTACAGCCGGGAACAAAATATTCACATATATGAGTCTATAGGGGCCATTCTTATTCAAACCACCACACTTACTCTCATCGCATAGGCCACTTGCTATGGATCTCTCTATATTACTTCAATTGCTATAATAAACACATAGTGGATTTTTAAAAACCAATATTTTTAAAGGAAATATTTTTAAAGGAAACCAATATTTTTAAAGGAAAAACAAAAATGGCACTTCTACTTCGAGGAAGGTGGAATTGATACATATCCCTTTATTCTACCCATGAAGTATAACTAAAACTTCTGGACGTTACATAGAAAGCAAAAATAAGGATGCCAGAGGTTGGAGAGAAAAGAGGGCCGTACTATCTAGACACTGCAAGATCCCGAAGAGCAATCTGGCGTTGAATCTCTTGTTTTCATCAGGTCTCCTTTATCACAGACTTGGAGCTAAAGAAGCCAGACGCCCTCAGAATCCAGTGGGTGCGGACACAAAGATGCCTACCATAAGCCTGCTCTCTCTAGCAAAGGAAAACGACAGCACACACTGCCATTTTCAAGCCCAGGAAGTGGCACTGTTTGGAGGTGTGGCCTTGTTGGAGTGGGTGTGGCTTTGATGGAGTGGGTGTGTCACTGTGGGCGTGGGCTTTAAGACCCTCATCTTAGCTGCCTGGAGATGAGTATTCTGCTAACAGCCTTCAGATAAAGATATAGACCTCTCAGCTCTGCCTGCACCATGCCTGCCTGGACACTGCCATGCTCCTGCCTTGATGATAATGGACTGAACCTCTGAACCTGTAAGCCAGCCCCAATTAAATATTGTCTTTTTAAGACTTGCATTGGTCATGGTGTCTGTTCATAGCAGTAAAACCCTAACTAAGACATCCCGTTCCAGCAAATGTTGAGGAGAGAGCCTATATGTCCACCCTCACTACCAATATGGTAGTGCCCAAAAAAAAGACCAAGAAGAAAACCAACACTTTACCAGGCAGTGATGAGCCCTTCTGCCCACAGTCAGTTGCAGCTAAGACACACGGGGAGCTTCTATTTCTAAACTTTACAGATGGTGATATTCACTCTCACTTCCGCGGAGGCCACCTCAGAGACCTGCTGGTGGGGTTAAATTCATGGCTTTCACCATCATCCAGGAATAATTAGGGTGATCCCTCCACCTGAGTGGGTGGAATTGTAACAAGGGGACTTCCAAGTTTACCAGCTAGTGAGGCATCAAGTCAAGCAGGAACCCACAGCTTCTACGTCTTCCCAGCTGTAACAAGGAAAACTTCTGGATATCAACAAGGCCTCACCGTACAACAAGGATCTATAAATCCGTAACCCATCCCACGATACTCCTCCCACTTCCATCAGTGCTAGGGAACGACGAAGGATAAAGCAGAAGGAGGGCTTCCAGGAAACATTCCAAATGCCCCACTCACCATCCAACCAGGAACATTTTAAATTCAATTGTTTAAAACTAACACTGGGACAATGGGCATGTTTCTTGAGTGAGCTAAGAGCAGTTTGAATTATCCACAGCTGAAGTGCTTCAAAAAGCAATTGCAGTTCTGCTTGAGACAAATAAACGCTTAGCCCTAGGAAAGAAATAACCGTATTTTAAAATGGCAAATGGAAATTTTAGAACTAACAAGTAAAAGTTAAATTTTAAATCCCTCTAAGTGGCCTCAATAGCAGAATGAAGGGAAAGGAAGAATCAGTCGACTAGAAAGTAGAAATTAGCAAATTTGAAAGAAGAAAAGAAACAGACTTTTAAAAACTAAACTGTCTTTTCATTTTTCTAAATTACATGTGAGAATTGAAGCAAAAAATATGACATGATGTTATTGTAAAGATATTGGGAAAATATTTGCAATAATTATGCTATAGAGGAAGAGTGTACAACATCTATATAAATCACTGAACCTGGTAAAATGATAGCATTTGTAGACTATGATAAATTACTGCTAATACCAAAAGCAACCACTAACAAACTGTATGAGTACATTCAAAAATGCTACACATACATTAAAATGTTATGTTACAAAATGGTCAAATAACCTATGAGATGAAAATAAAACGAAGAAATAAATAAAAAATTGAAACAGAAATAAAATATCAAATAAAGGATAAAATATAAAAATGAGATACAAAATAAAGAAAACAAAAAAAAAGAAAGTAAAACAAATAAGAACATATCATAGCAAACAAAACTTCAGGAAACAGAAAAGAAACAAAACTATAAAGTGGTAGTTATGCCTTGACACATCAACATTTATATTAAATACAAACAGCCTAAGTAATTAATTAAAAGATATTGACCAAGACCTATAATTTAGGAAGCCAATGAGAACCTGAAATACATAGCACAACCTTGTCTTGAAAATAAATGAACAGTCGGGCGGTGGTGGCGTATGCCTTTACTCCTTGAGAGGCAGAGGCAGGCTGATTTCTGAGTTCGAGGCCAGCCTGGTCTACAGAGTGAGTTCCAGGACAGCAGGGCTATACAGAGAAACCTTGTCTCAAAAAAACCAAATAAATAAATAAATAGGCAGAATAGAATCAAACACATGACCCAACTATACATTGTCTAAAAGAAGCTTACCCCAAACAGTAAAGAGAGGCTGAAAGTAAAAGAACAAACTATTAAAAAAGAGGTTATAATTTAAAGATTAATCCAAATAAGGTAAAATTTACTATATTACTGACAGATAAAATATAAAAGAAAATTATCATAGAGAAAGTTAACTAAGAAAGTGAGTCCTAAATGTATACCACGAACACAGAGCTGAAAATTATACAAAGCAAAATAACAGAGATGAACAGAGACACAGAAAAACTCAGAACTACTGTGGAAACGTCATTATCCTCTTTCAACAGCTGATAGAACAGGTAGATAGAAACCAGAGAGGAGAACTCAGTTCCATAAACTGATAGGATTAGTCATGGCTTACAGAATCCTCTAACAATGAGCAGAATGTGTGCTTTAGCTAAAATATATCCTGGGTCCTTCAACAGAGTTAAAAATTTTTTAAAGCAATTGGAACAAGATAGATTGAATTTTCTGTCCACGGTGACAGTAAAGTGGAAATGAATATGGAGGAGAACACCAATAAAAACCTCGGAATATTTGGAAACGAAGCATCATGCTTCCAGATAACCCATGACTCAAAGAGAAAGTCTCAAAAGTCAGTGTAGGGGTGGGGAGGGAGGTGTGTAAGTCAGGTGTGGTGACAGGGAACAGTAGTTCCAGCTATTTGAGCCCAGGAAATAGAGACTAACATGTAGCAAGACTGGTCAAAAGAAAGGAAAGAAAGAAGAAAGAGGAAGGAAGGAAGGAGGCAAGGAAGGGAGGAAAGGAAGGAGGGAGGAAGAAAGAAAGGAAAAGAGGGAAGGAAGGAAAAGAGGGAGAGAGGAAGGAAGGAAGGGAGAAAGAAAGGAAGGAAAGGAGAGAGGGAGGGAGGAAGGAATAGAGGGAGGGAGGGAGGAAGAGAGGGAGGGAACAAGGAAGGAAGGAAGGAAGGAAGAAAGGAAGGAAAGGAGAGAGGGAGGGAGGAAGGAATAGAGGGAGGGAGGGAGGAAGAGAGGGAGGGAACAAGGAAGGAAGGAAGGAAGGAAGAAAGGAAGGAAAGGAGAGAGGGAGGGAGGAAGGAAGGAAAGGAGGGAGGGAGGAAGGAAGGAAAGGAGGGAGGGAGGGAGGAAAGGAGGGAGGGAAGGAGGGAGGAAGGAAGAAAGGAAGAAACATAGAAAAAGAGAAAGAGGAAAGAAAAGTAGGGAAAATATCCAGATAGTTGGAAGGATTTGGAGAGAAAGGCATATGTGTTCTAACATCTTGCTTGGATCTCTTTTAGGTCTATTAAAAGGGAAGGTAAGTGACTCAGAAGAGTCCATGAAAAGAAACCCACTAAGAATCTTTATATAGAGGCACTCTAGGAAACTGTCCTCTTCAGGAATCTCTGACCCTTTTGTCTGCCACTGGACCCTGTGAAACATCATCTGTGACACTGACTTTCCTCTTGAATGCCTCCAGCTGTAGGTCATGGGGCAGAGCACATAGTTTTGGGTTTTTTTTTTTTTAATATATATATATCATTCTAATGGATTAATGGCTCAAAATCAAATCCTAGCAAAATATCAAAGGCTCACATCAGAGACACAAGGGTGAAAGTTCCCTTTTTTGAAATGTAGAGCTTTAAGTTTTGTTTTGGGTTTTTTTAAATGTTGAATATATTCATCATATTCTCTTAACCTAAGAATTCAAAATAAAAGCCACATGGTGCTGAAGTATGAAAGGCTCCAAAGAACAGAGAATAATTTTGGAAGCAATAAAAATCTATTTTATTTTTAAATTGCCTGTTTTAAGTGGTTGGTGTCCTTTCGTTCCATATCTGATTCTCAGAGCTGAACACACGCTTTTTGTTTTCTATTTAAGGCTCTGGGCACCAGTTCAGGGAACTGCTTTGTCCACTTGCTTTGTGCTTCTCCCCTGACTAAATCTACCTGCTCTGGTCAGGAAACAAGGTCTCTGCCACAAACTCCCACCAGAGCTGCATCTTGGTGGCATTGTGGTCCTGATATGTTACCTTCCATTTATTTTCTTTGCCCCCTTCCCTGCTCGGCAAACATTTATTCTTCTCCCATGGTTCTTTCTCTCCCCTAGCTGTTCAAATCTTTTGCACTCTTCATTTCAACTTGAGTGTGAATGATTAACAGCAGCTTGAACTTTAAGCCTTTAAAACATACCTGCATTTTGTTTGAGTGCATTGGTGCATCATTTTTTCCAATTTCTAAATTCAGGAAGCTGGGGCAAGAGGATTTGGAGGTTGAGGCCAGCTTGGGCTACATAGTGAGATCTTTTCTCAAAAAAAAAAAAAAAAAAAAAAAATTAAAGGCTGGGACCTGAAAAGATGACTTAGCAGTTAATGACACTTGCTGCTCTTGCAGAGGACCTGAGTTAGGTTTTCAGCATCCACATCAGGCAGTTCACAACCACCTCTAACTCCAGTCCCAGGGAATCCAACACCCCTTCTGAGCTCAGGGTCTTCTGCACACATACAGCACACACATACATATATACTCAGTTATATACATTTACGGGTAAAATAATTATATATGTTCACACACACACACACACACACACGAAACTACAAAGACTAAGATGGAGTTCCATGGTAGAGTACTGATATACCATGGCTCTCAGTTTAATTCATAGTGCTAAAAAACAAAACTAAATTTTGACATTCCCCTCTCACTATGGAATCCTTGGGTTTCTAGGGCATCTAAGGACTATGTCCAAGTAGTGCAATACAACTTTCTTCATCTAATCATCTGTGTGTCACTTATCTTCCCAACAGGACTCTCATCCCACTGCAGCCAGAGTAATGTATGCCTTTTGGGTCAAAGAAAAAGACCAGATGCTGCAGGGCAATGCCCAGAAACATTTAAGTATGACCTCTTCAAGGGAGACAAGTGGAGAGAATGGGACTCACTCTTCCCTACTTTGTTCACCAGTCAAAGTAATCTCCTTTTTTCCTCTTTTATTTTTTTTCCTGCTGTAAAATGTCTGCAGAATTGGCTTTATGCTCAAATTATAAGTGCAAAACAACAGAGAAGAACACTTTCTGGTGTGGACAGATCTGGGTTCTAATTTCCACTTCCTGGGCCTCAGACAACTCACTGTGCAGTGGCTTCTACAGGTCTTGATGGCACACCTAGCTCGAGCAGACTGTATGCCCATCTGTGTCCTGCCTTGAGCTGCTTGTTTATGGGAGAGAGATCTGCCCATTTCAACCTCAGGGCTGGCAACTACATAGATGGGATTGGCATAACATTGAAAATTAGCTTGTGCCAAATGGTACGGTGTCCTTTAACTGATCCTCAGGTTTTTTTCATGTGTAAAATAGAAATGCAGACAGCATCTCATGGAGCTGTTGTGAGGATCCAGTGAGTGATAGACTCCAACCCCCTGGCAAGTGATGGGCCTACATCTATAGTTATCAGTAAGAACTGCCCTTCTGGGTCTCTTCAGTTTCATACACATATATATATAGTATGTGTAACTTTTTCTTTAATGATTTCATACATTACATATTCACAATGTATTTTGGTCATGTTAACCCTTACCCCCTTGCCTCCCCCTGGACACCCCAACACATCCTCTGCTCAACTTCATGTCATTATAGCCTTTCTCCTCCTCCTCTTCCTCTTCTTCTTTTCCTCTTCTTCTTCCTCCTTCTTGTTCAAGAATGCACTAAGTCTAATGAATGCTGCTTCCATCTTTTATGATTATGGTGTGGGGTTACCTACCAACGGCCAACCCCCCTAACTCCCACCCCCCAAAAAATATTCTTCCTTTTCCAGGAGTCATTGACTACCAATAGTTTCTCAGCTAGGGGTAAAAACTTATGAGCAATAGCCATGTCAGGCCTGAAAGATGGATTTTCCCAGTCCCAGCCCACCCACCTGCTCTAGGCCTTACACTTTCCTTTTTCCCACATTCCCTGAGGTATTGGTGGGGATGCTTACACACGCCCCCTTTAGGGCTGTAGTGCTCCCATTTTGTCATGCACGATCCCCCTTGTCTCTCAGCTAACCAGGAAACGTGGGGAAGGTATTCTATTTCTCACCCTAAATTGTGTAACTCCCACAGCAGTGTCTAGCACACAGTGAGTTTCTCAAGTTATAAATATTGCCCCTATGGATTTTTTCCTTCTGACACATTGAAAATGTGTCACCCTCCGTCCTCATTTCTGTTTGCTTTTTATATAGAGAAACTTGCTGCACTTAAAAGCATTTAAAACGGGAGGGGTGGGTTCTGTGATTTGGTCTTTTCATCTGTCTCTATACAAATGTAAAGAAAAAGAGGGCATAGAAACTAAGTTCTTGTGTGTGGTTTTTCTTCAGATATGTTTTTGATAATCTAGTAAGAGCCTGTACCTCTGCTCTTAAGCTAGAAAATGCTCGGAGAATCTGTCAGTTTCAAATGACATCTTATATTTACAAAAGGAAGAGAACGCAGTCTGGATACCCCTGGAGGGCAATGGAGACCATTCCATCCTCATAAAAATAACAAGACGAACATTTGTAAAGATCAGTCACATAGAGCATATTCAGCAGGGGAAGAATGTGGAAAGGGTCACATGGTCTTTAGCCATCGGGTTGGCTTTAAGCTAACAGTTTCCTGGCATGGCTATTAAAATATTCATGCTTTCAGATAAAGAAAACAATGACACACATTTCTTACATATGCATACTCTGTTTCAGAATTTCTGTTATCCCATAATTTTCAGTTCTTCACACTTTTTTTTGTTTGTTTGTTTTGTTTTTTTTTTTTTCAAGACAGAGTTTGTCTTTAGCTCCGGCTGTTCTGGAACTCACTCTGTAGACCAGGCTGGCCTCGAACTCAGAAATCCGCCTGCCTCTGCCTCCCAAGTGCTGGGATTAAAGGTGAGCACCACTACCACTCCACAGTTCTTCACACTTCTCTTCCCCTTCCATTTGGCCCTTGAATGACTGTGGGAACAAGTATCGGGGAAATATAAACAAAAAGTTCTTAGGCTAATAATATCACTTCTATAATGGTCAAAGCCATCACAAGCCAAGTTACAGGTGTCCCCAGTAGCCCTGAGAGACGCCGAGTGTCTGAAAGACAGAGAAACAGAGAGTGATCCATGGAACAGTTACTGCAGGGTATTGAAGCAAGCATTGGCTCTTAGTTCATTTTTCCAATAGCAATCTTGTGACTAGGCGTTTTAATAGGTAAAGGAACCAGATAGGTCATAAAATTGTCATTGCCGTCCACAGAGCAGCAAGCAAGGTCTGGCCCTAGCCCAGCTCCTGGAGCCGCTGTATGGGTAACCCCTCAGCTCTGCACTGTGTGTGGCCCACTATCTGAGGCTAGTTTCACGACTCTCTGCCTCAGGATCTTCACCTGTGAGATTAGGGTATCGATAACCAGACCATCCAGATGCCAAACAAGTGAACATTTGCCAGGAATGTAGAGCAGGCGTCTGTATCCTATGGGACCAAATCAACCCCAGCCCCTGTGGGGCTCTGGGAAACAGGTTTGGCTGGAGTGATGCCTGGCTTCTTTTCTGTGTGTTACCTATGTTTGCTTTCTCACTACGGTAGCAAAACTGAGTACTTATGACTCCCAACACTGAGTACATTTTCAACTCTAATCTTTCACAGAAAAACATCTGCAGACACCTGATTTAGGAGAGTGCTTGGCAAGACCTAGCCTAAGCTGACTGACTACAGTCAGTGGTGACTGTTGTCACGGTTAAGCTTAGGGCTCACCTTGACATCTTGAAGAACAGACATTCCCATCTGCTAATGCAGCTCACACTTAATAATCTGTCCTTTGGCCACAATTCTGAAGCCTCGGACCTGTGTCATGAGGTCGTCAGCCTGGTGGAAAAGAGTTTCTTCTTTGGAAGAAAACTGTAGAGCCACTGTGATGGATTGTGTAGAGCCACTGTAATGGATTGTGTAGAGCCAACTTATCAAAAACTTTGGGTATTTGACACAGTTGAACTGATGTTTTCTAGGAAAGTAGACAAAGGGCCCATTGTCTATCTAGGGCACTATGGGTGTGTTCTTCAGGCGTAGAAAGTACCTAAAAAGGCCTTGCTATTTCTAGAGGTCAAGTCTATAGATGAGGATCCACAATGAGAGACACCATATGCTTATCTGAGTTTGCAAGGGAAAATGACCTAGGAAGATAAGTCAATGCCGGCCCAAATCATTGACATAAAATGGATCTGTTCTCCACATGTCATGAAGACAAGTCAGATCAAGTTCCTCTGTAAAATCTACTAATAGCTTCTCCTTTGTTGCGTAGGTGCCAGGTTCCCTGGTCCTGCTCTGTCTACACTGCTGATTTCGAATCTTCCACTTCTCACCCTCCCTTAGTGGACCGCCACAGAGGACATCTTTTGTCCCCAGGATGCCTGAGGATGCATCTGTTCTAGACAATCTGCACCTGTTTCTCTTCCTGGCCCACTGTGTCCCCACGTCTTCACAGGGCTGCCTCCTACTCTGTCTTGATCACAGACTACAAGGCGTATCCCTAGCCAGGCTTTTCTCAAGGGTACACTTACTCCAGTCTCCATCACATCACTCTATTTTATTTTATTCGTGGCCTCAAAACAAGTGAAAAGTATCTTGTTTATGAATTTGCTTGCTCGGTACCTGTCTGTTTCTGCCGTCATCAGTATATAAGTTCTGTGAAGCCTGGAATTTCTAACCAGACATAACGGGTAGTTAATCAACAGTCATTCAATACATGAGTGAGCCAGCTAACTTTTTATCCTATAACTAAAGAAAACTGTCACTTGAAAAGTCCAGGGTTCAGTAAGATGGCAGATGGCTCTGCTAGACAGATGTGATTAGCATGTGCTTTCTAAATCCATTTGCATACATGGCTCTAATCCAGTGCCATTTAGATAGCCTGCCTGGGAAGCCTCTAGGGGTTCATATTAATTGGAAATAATGTTCCTCCTCATTAATTCTCACAAACCACCTAAGGGCAGCAGACCAGGGGAATTCCCCTGAACACAGAGGTCACCTAAAGCCTGGGGACAGTTATCCTCCTCAGCATCTCAAAGCTCATCTTCAAAAGAGAGCATTTCAAGCCAGAAGTGGTGGCACAGAGCAGCAATTCCAACACTCGGGAGGTGGATGGATCCATTGATAGTTCAAAGCCAGCTGGGCTATGCGGGGTGGCCCCGTCTAAAAGCCCAAAAGGACACACAAGTAAGGCAATACACCCATTCTGAAAAAACAAAATAGGAACTACTCTGAACTTTTGATTCACATTTTGAATCAGAATGTTTCACGTTTTGAAACTTTCAAAAAGTTATTAACGTATAAAGAGCAACAAGGAAAGTAACCCTGTACCTGAGAGCAGCAATTGAACAGCTTCATTAACATCAAAATACAGTCACCAGTCGCCCTTGGAATAACCTAGACCAGGAGCTTTGTGTCTGGAGATGCAGTCCGGTGGGAAAGCACTTGCCTACTTTGGGTGAGGTTTGGGGTTTTATCCCCTGCACTGCCAAACATAAGAAACAAGTTCGGTTAAAAAAATTTCCCTTTGCACTGGGAGTAAAACACATACCCCACAACAGAACTACAAATCCCTTAAAAGCTGCCTACATAGGGGAGTGAGGTCAACGAAACAGAAGGTATCGGGGTCTTCAGGATCCTAGCTACTTAATGGGTTACCACATAGATCTATTATACTTGAATCATGGTTATATTTAGAAAAAAACATATGCAATTCATACACATGAAAGGTATTACACTGACTTTGAGAATGGGAGAATTTACTGAGTTTTGAGAAAAACGACATCTGATACACAACGCGTGTTCGTGAGAGAGCATTGTTTGCTAGAGGTTTGTTGGGCTCTGCAGTTTCCTCATTTAAATCTTACAAATGATTGGTCCAGACGAGTGTGAAATTCAGTGGACATAGTACCGTCGCATTTACCAAGGGCTCCTCCAGGGAGCAGGCCTCTGGGGACACTCAGCCTGAGAGTCGCCTGATCCTGCAGATCAGAAGCACCTGCTCACAGCACCAGGGCCTCGAGCTGAGAAATGTCATTTAAACCTAACTGTGAGTCAAGCGGGTGCCAAGGTCCGTCTGGCTCCCTCCCTAGAGGAAAGTGGCTTGCTTTGGACATACTCCAGGGCATTGAACATGCTCGTTTTGACCATACACAGCAAAGATATCCAGCCTGAGTGCTGTTGCTTTTGCAGTGACTCTCTGTGGGAACGGAACACTGCCACTGAAGAATGCTTTCTTCACAGGGGTAAAAGACATCTTTATGGAACTGTCACTAATGGATTAAAAATGAAGTTAAAGCAGTCAAAACGTGAATAAAAGTCACTGGTCTCAGACCCCCTGAGACAAGCGGCTGAGGTGTATGTTTTACGTACCAACGTGGACCTGGCCTCCAGGTTCTCCCAGCATCCCTCAGTCCCTACCTGGCATACCCTGCTCCCAACCATGAACTTTCTAGCCTAGGGGCTAGTCCTAGGTTCTTCCCTATTCCTTGTATAATCCAGACATTTTTGCCTCCCCTCTCTCTCCTCTCTGTCTCTCACTTTCTCTCTCCTCCCCCTCCCCCACAAGCTCTTCTCTTTCCCTTCCCGTGGCAAGTCCCCTAGTTTCAGTCCTTGGGGCCAGTGAACTTCCTGGAGATGAGCTTCCCAATAAACCCGTGTTTAATGTAATCTAACCTGGCTTGAATTGGCTCATTTCTCCCAGTGGGGAAATAATTTATCAGTTATTTCATAATTAAAGTTTCTACTAATCTCCTCACGCCATTTTGCTTTCCTCTTCTTCCTGGTGTTAAGCAGGGCTTAAATACCATCCTCATAGATATTTTTAGTAATCGTGCTATATGGATGGCTACATGGCCATACAAATATTTTGTTTAAAGTATTTGAATTTTTTCAAATCCCACGCTCATCCTCCTATGACCCACTTGTTCTACTGTGTTCTGAGGATATATCCACATTATTATATATTGTGTCTCACCATTGTGTAGTATTTAATTACATGAGCAATGCATTCCATGTTTTCCCTTAGAATTAACAATGCTGTAATTGACTTCCTTGGGTGTGTTCCATTACGTTAGATTTTTCTGTGGCAAATATCTGTGAGTTGACAAATGCTAGTAGATATTAGAGCTATACCCTGAAAGTTCAGTGGTTTAATGAAACCCATTACTTACTTATGTAAAGTTCATGTAGGTGAAGGGTAGGAAAGACACATCTGTCCTATAGAACCAATCTGAGACTCAGGCTGAAGGAGGGCCTGCTGTTTTCAAAGATCAGC
This sequence comes from Montemys delectorum, assembly GCA_019843815.1. Lineage (NCBI taxonomy): Eukaryota > Metazoa > Chordata > Mammalia > Rodentia > Muridae > Montemys > Montemys delectorum. Next base: position 18,635 of record JADRCD010233654.1, on the reverse strand, counting down.
CTGGGTGTCAATACCCAGTCAGAAGACCAGCCCTTAAGTCGCTCTCGGTCAGAAGTTATTTCCACTCATCTACCCTGATAAAATTATCATTCTTAAACTACAGCCTACCAAAACCCAGAAAACCTAAATGCCTGGAGAGAACAGTGACCCTCACTCACCTCATCCACAAAGTTACTCGGCCTGTGATAGGGGAACGAGATTTCTGCTGGGCAACTGACTATCCCTGCCATTGCCGGACACTGGTATTGCCAATGCTTTCAAAGAAGAGCTATTGGATGTTGAGATTTTTGCTTTCAGGGCCCTTTCTGTGCCAAGGACGGTGATACAGGTAGGAGGGGCTTGGTAGCAGCAGGAGGACCAGACTCACTCCTAGCTACTGCTTGTCATCATCTCCGCGCTCAATGAAAGAACTTTTGTGGGTTGTTCATCGCTGGCGGATGGGGCTGAGGCGAGGGGAAGGCAGAGACTTTCACTTGTCACCATTTCCAAGTCTCTGAGAGAGACCGAAGAGGCCGCAAGTAGGTGCCAAGTAACCTTGCAAGGGCCAACTTCGAAGAAATGGATTAGAAGAACAGACTCACTCGTTCAGCCGTATGTTCACACAACAGAAATGCCAAGGGTGGGCTTTCTCAGGCCAACATCTTTGAGATATAAACGAGCCTCTACTCCACCCCTCTAGAAACTGGACTACCTAGGGAACCTCAAGCCGTCTGGTCACCTAGCCCTGACTGAAAAAGAGAATGGACATAAAACAAACCATGTAGAAATTGATTTCAAATATACATCTGTATCAAGGGGAGGGAAAGGGCTGGAGATGAGTTTTAGATCTGTCTTTTAAAAACAGGCTTCAAAGTAAGAGGGATGTATTAACCAAACAAAAATCCTTTCCTTTTAGTAACAGACCCATCAGTCACTTCAGTGGGACCTTCTATAGCAATTGACAGTTGACAATTATATGAGACCAATGAAAAGTATAATAAGTGCAATTTGAGAGACCCTCAGCTTTCCTATTATGGCCATATATTATACACCCACCAAAATGAATATCCACATGTTATGCAGTATCTCTGCGATATTTGTTCAATGGAAAATTGAATATGCGTATGTAAAACAAACAGTTGTATAAAAGTATATTTACATAAACATATATAGCACATATAAGAAAAAATCTCTAGGATTTTATAAACAAAAATCCACAAATAATATTTGCAAAAGCAGCTTCGACAGAGGAAGTAAGAAACTGCTCGCCATCTCACAGTTTTAAATGTCTGGAGTCGCTGTATGAATGTGTGCACGGATGTGTGAATTTGTGTGTTTGTGTTTAAATGTGCGGAAGGGTGTGGTACAGCAGCCAGTTCAGCCCTCTACTAAGCATGCATTCTCAAACTGAGGATTAAACTTCCGTAAGAGTGGAGTTACCATTACAGTTAAAGGCAGGCTGGAGAGATGGCTCAGGAGTTAAGAGCCCCGGCTGCTCTGCCAGATGAGCAGAGTCTCATTCCCAGCACCCACATGAGGGCTCACCACTGTGTGTAATTTCCAGTTCCAGGGGTTCTGATCCCCTCTTCTGGCCTTTGTGGGTACCAGGCACACCTATGGTGCACAGACCCACATGCAGGTAAAATAGCTATATACATAAAATAACTAAATAAAAATTTAAAAAAATTACAGGAAAAGAAAAGCCAGATTTTACAAGACAGGGCTTCTCTTTTCTTTAGTGTCTTGAGCAGTCCATCGCTTGAAGGAATCTGATCCAGATGTTAAAGAATAGCTGTGGTTCTGTAAGGGCTTCTCAGTGCCGGGGCTACATCCCTGCAGAATGCTCTTCATGCAAGTCTATAAGAAACAGACTTAACCTCGTTCAAGGGGTTATTAACAGAGAAGAATGGGAGGAATCACAAACAGAGTAAAGCAGCCCAGAAGCATCTTCACAGGATGGCCGGGTCTAAAGGAACACATTTAAAACTACTAAACACACTTTACACATATGATTGGCTCATGTTTCCTTGTTGATAAAAATTGATTATTTTTATTATATTATATTTATTTATTTATTTTTGTTTACTTTTTGAGGCAAGGCCTCACTATGTAGTTCTGGCTGTCCTGGAACTCACGGTATAGATCTCAAGTTCAAAGAGATCCACCTGCCTATGCCTCCCAAGTGATAGAATTAAAGATATGTGCCACCACGCCTGGCTTGATTATTATTTTTTTTAAAGATTTATTTATTGTTATATGTAAGTACACTGTAGCTGTCTTCAGACGCACCAGAAGAGGGCGTCAGATCTCATTACAGATGGTTGTGAGCCACCATGTGGTTGCTGGGATTTGAACTCAGGACTTCTGGAAGAGAAGTCAGTGCTCTTACCTGCTGAGCCATCTCACTAGTCCTTGATTATTTTTTAAAATGATTGTTTTGATGTGTTCTACTGAGGACAGAATTCTTTGGATTATTTAGGGATATGTTGCCAGCTAATAAATTCTTTGGGTTATTTAGGGTTATGTTGCCAGCTAATAAATTTTGCATTAAAATGTTTCTGATCAGTCACACTAAAACTCAATAAATAAATAAAGAAATTTGCCATATATACACAAATGAACATACTTGTTTATAAAGAATACAACTATGTCATTTATAAGAAAATGAGCACCGCCATTGTACTGGCTGGTTTGGGGTGTCAACTTGACACAGGCTGCAGTTATCATAGAGAAGGGAGCTTCAGTTGGGGAAGTGCCTCCATGAGACCCAGCTGTGGGGCATTTTCTCAATTAGTGATCAAGGGGGTAGGGCCCCTTGTGGGTGGTGCCATCCCTGGGCTGGAAGTCTTGGGTTCTGTAAGAGAGCAGGCTGAGCAAGCCAGGAGAAGCAAGCCAGCAAGGAACATCTCTCCATGGCCTCTGAGTCAGCTCCTGCTTCCTGACCTGCTTGAGTTCCAGTCCTGACTTCCTCTGGTGATCAAGAGCCATGTAGTTCTGGCTGTCCTGGAACTCACTTTCCTCCCCAACTTGCTTCATGGTCATGATGTTTGTGCAGGAATAGAAACCCTGACTAAGACAATCATATTAACCAAAAGTAAGCCAGTCTCAGAAGAAAAAAAATAACAAAAACAACAACAAAACCAAAAGCAACCCCAGTTTCTCTTGTGTGAAGAACCTATTTTAAAGAAAGAAGGAAAGAAAGAAAGAAAGAAAGAAAGAAAGAAAGAAAGGAAGAAAGAAAGAAAGGACATTTTAGTAGAAAAAAGGGACCATTTTGGAGGAGGAGCTGCCAGCTGGAGGGGAAAGAATAAGAAAGACTGGAAGCCAGGGAATATGGTTGAAATACATCGTATACATGTATGAAAATATCACATTATTATTATTATTATTATTATTATTATTATTATTATTATTATTATTATTGTCTTAGGGGTTTACTGCTGTGAACAGATACCATGACCAAGGCAACTCTTATAAGAACATTTCATTGTTCAGAAGTTCAGTCCAGTATCATCAAGGCAGGAGCATGGCAGCAACCAGGCAGGCATGGTGCAGGAGGAGCTGAGAGTTCTACAGCTTCATCTGAAGGCTACTAGGATGGCTCCTGTATGGTTAGGAGGAGGGTCTCACTGTCCACCCCCACAGTGACACACTTCCTCCAACAAGGCCACACCCACTCCAACAAGGCCACACCTCCTAATAGTGCCACTCCCTAAGCCAAGCATATTCAAACCACCACAATTATGTATAATAATAATAATAATAACAATTATTATTATTTTTGCAAATCATACACAATAATAGCATTTTAAAAGTACAGAGCTCTGTTTCTTTGCCACCCTTACCTGGTGGCAGCATTTGAGAATCCGGCAAAGGGGAGCAGAAATGTTGTCCCCGATGATCGCAAACTGCATTCATCATCCACCTCCATTGACACACAGGTTGACTTTCCACTCAGCTTTCCTTAAAGAGTCAAAGATCAATGGTGGCTGGGCCTTGGGTGGACTGTGACTGTCCACTTAGAAAGGAAATGGTCCCAACTCAAAGACAAGCGTCATCTGATTCTTTTTTTAAAAAGGATAGTAAGGAGAGAAAGATTACCCATTATGGTTCTAGTGAGTTGTGATCTTAATATCATACAGCTTTGACATTCTGGGAGTGCTAAGTGGTCCTTTTGGGGTGACATCTTCCAAAGGTGCATCGGAATTATGACTAAGTTTCTATTTTTTTCTACAAATTCACTGAGTAGCCTTATTGAAAGGAAATTTGTGGCATAGTTTGGTGCTGAGAGATCAGAGAACCAAACAGGACTAGAAACAGTGACCTGGTTTCCCTGGAAACGGAAGAAAATGCTCGTTTATAGGTCACTGTTTTTTTTTTTTTTTTTTTTTTTTTTTGGTACCAGAAGCCTCTGATTAAAGTAGATTATAGCCTGCAGGTCCTTCACCTGTCTTTCACATAAATAAAATTTCCCAAGAGTGCCCTTCCAGCCCCCCTCACCAAATGAATAATTGACACAAAACCGTTTTGGCCCATATAAATTACTTTTTCCCCTTCCTGTGCTCAGTAGAAACTTGGTTTTCTCAAATGTTATAACACAAACTTCTGTTCAAAGGCAAAAGTGAATGATAAACGGGGCTCTGAGATTCAAGAACGCCATGATTCTAGAATATGATATAGGAATTCACGAGCTCTGTCTCACACAAACAAACATAAGGCGTATGTTATAACTCAATATTATAACTCAAGATAAAGTAGCTTTCTATAGCTACTTTAAGAACACACTTCAGGAAAGATTTTGAAGGTCTCAGAGCCTCAGTGAGGGACCAGGGGACAATAAATGAATACCACGTAGGAGTCACACAGCAGGCCGCTCTGGGAGCGGGTGGCACCCCCCAGCTGTGTGCACCGGACTCCTGTTGGAATCTGACCTTGGTGTACAGAAAGCTGCTGACTCTCCATCTACTTGTCATGGTGGATGCTGACAGATGCCTCACATACCTCCTCCTGAGGTCCGAATCGATGACAGTGAGTGGCAGAGTCTGGTCTCTAGATCCTGAAGTATAAAATATCAAGGGTGTTTTTTTTTTTATTGTTATCGTTTTGTCTTTGTCGTTGTTGTTGTTGTTTTTTTCTTTTTTATTTGGAGCACAAGCTGAGAAATCAGAACATTCTCCAAATATGAAACGTGCTCAAAGGTAACGAGTAACGGTATTAATACCGTTACTTTCTATTGGTGTGCTAAAACACCATGACCGCTGCGCAGTGATGGCGCACGCCTTTAATCCCAGCACTTGTGAGGCAGAGGCAGGCGGATTTGTGAGTGCGAGGCCAGCCTGGTCTACAGAGTGAGTTCCAGGACAGCCAGGGCTACACAGTGAAACCCTGTCTCAAAAAACCAAAACCAACCAACCAACAACAACAACAAAACAAAACCACCATGACCAAAAGTGACTTATAGAAGAGTTTATCTTGGTTTATGGCTCCCGAAACAAAGTCTATAATGTCAGGTGGGGGTGGGGTGGGGTTGTGGAGGTGAAGGGATGGAGGTGGCTGGGTCAGGAAGCTAAGGGATCATGTCTTCAACCACTTGCAGGAAGAGTGAACCAGGGGTGCAGTGAAGCTATAAAACCCTGAAGCCTGTCCCCTTGGGTGTGCTTCCTCTAGCAAGGCTACGCCAACCTAGAAGCTTCCCAAACAGCACAACTGGGAACCAGAATTTAAATAGGTGAGCCTCTGGGGGACATATCTCATTCAAACCACACATGACCAAAACAAACAAAAACAGTGACTTCAGTGAAATGGTATGACCACATTGCCCTTTGATGCCCTGGAAGAGTCACCGCTTTCCAGGAGAGTCAACAACCTATCAGTGGACTCTTGGCCAACGGGATCCAGACAGCGGGCAGAGGCCAAAAAGATCATGTTTCCTTCCCTTCTGCTGGACTGCCTTCAGAGGCAGCAGCTCGTAGCGCCTCACCCCTCGCACCCTTGGGATAGTATTAAAATGGCACCTGTTACCAACAGTAGGTTGGCTCAAGCCTCCATTCTGTCTGCAGCTGCCTCGCTGGCTTCTGCCTCACTCTTGTGCCCTAAGTTGTATCTCCCCCAACACACAACAAGCGGCATCACACAACCCTCCCCTCCCCGCGGCTCTGACTTCTAAGGGAACACGGTTGATAAACACATCCTATCGCAGATGCGAAGTTTTCTCACTACAGTCTTCGCCTGGTCTCTCTGCAGCTACTTTCAAGTACTTTCCATTGACGAAGTCCGTGCTGATTTGTAAGCCTACATTTCCCTTGCTATCACTCTTGCAGGAAACTTCTTCTCTACTATCCCTGATTTATCTGTGTCTTCCGAGGGGGAGGGGGGAGGAATTGCTCTGTAGGAGGTCAGGGTTGGTGGAGCAGGGGTGGACAGTGGGGCTGTCCGCTCTCAGGTTTGCTGCTAGTCTCCGGTTTCCACTTAGAAGTTCAGTGCTTTGCTGCAGCCGTGAGCTTCCTCTTTCCTTAAGTAAGCGCCCCCCCCCCGCCCCCGCCCTGCCTGGCTCCTCTATGCCCTCCCTTGGTTTATTGTCTCTCCCAAGAAGTTGTTTTCTTGTCTGGGACTAGATGTACTTAAAAGCTGGCCCTGTCTGTTTCATCTTTAAGGAAATGATGTCTCCAGTTTTAACTCGAATTGAGCTGCACTCCTATAGCTAGTTTGCGCATCCTATTTATATGAGTTGCATTGGACTCCAGCTGTTGCAGATTATCAGCCTGCATTCCCCAACTTGACAGGAGGCTTCCTCAACACTCGTTGCCATGGTATTAAGTGGCGAATGTAATGAGCATATGATAAAAGTCAATGGATGAATGTTGGTAGAATAACTGGTTAAACCATTCTTGCCTTGGTCCCTGGGCAATGTTAGGAGAATAGTTGGAAGAATTCCCTGTTCAAGAGCTTCCCTGGGGGGAGGGGGGACGTGGGGGTCAGAAAGGCTCAAGGGCATTCTGCAATCCATTGCAAGACCCCATTCAAAGAAATTATTACAACGATATTGACAGAAAAAGAATTCATATATTTAACATAGAATTTGGGAAAGTGGACTTGTTTTGGAGAATAGGTATCATTTGGCTCCATTTGAGAGTTGAAATATGAGAGAGAGCATGTTTATTTGCCTGCCTGAATTCTAACTAGAAGGCTTCCTCCTCTTGCTACTGACAGATCACGACAAGAACATTCCAATTTTCATGCATGAAAGATGAAAAAATGTTTTCTCATTTGCAGAGTCAAATGCAGACCGTTCTTTTTAAAAACCTGTCTCTTGGCTGACATCTGGTGGACTAAATCTAAAATGCAGTTTCGTAAAGGAAAGATGGTGTTCTCAGATCCCACAGGTAGAAAATCATTAAAAACTTACAGACAAATTGACCGAAGGCTAATTTTGCTAATATTTCTGGCATTGAGTTATTCCTAAATGGGCGTGATGCTGGAAGATTTTATGGAGAACGCTCTCTTGTGCTGCAGTACATCTGGCAGGCTGTAAATCCTGCTCAAACCTCTGCCCATAGTTAACTGCCATAGTGAAATGTAATCCTTTAAAGATCTTCCAACGTGAAGAGACACATTAGCTACAGAAAGATAAAAATGGGTTCCTATTGGTCTTCTTGGTGGCAATACATTATAGGAAAAAAACCATATTCTTTCCTATGTGAAATCTTAAGAGGTGACAAACAAACATGGAAGGAAAATGTCCTGCTTAGGATTTTTGTCAGCTTGACACAAGCCTGGGTCATCTGAGGGAATTTCAAACAAGAATATGGGGCTGGAGAGGTGGCTCAGCTGCTAAGAGCACTTCTGGAGATCCCGAGTTCAAATCCCAGCAACCACATGATGGCTCACCACAACCATCTATAATGAGATCCGACATGCTCTTCTGGTGTGTCTGAAGACAGCTACAGTGTACTTCCATGTAATAAATATGTACTTACGTATAATAAAATAAATAAATCTTTTTAAAAAAAGAAAGAAAAGAAAAGGAAATGCCTCCACCAGAATGGCCTGTAGGGAACTCTGCGAGAGCATTCTCTCAATTAATGAGCGATGTGGGATGGACCGGCCCATTGTGGGCAGCACCGTCCCTGGCCCCTGGCCGTCCTGGGGGTGCAGAAGAGAACAAATTGAGGATGCAATGAGGAGGCAGGAGGAGGCTGGAGGAGGCCGGAGGAGGCCGGAGGAGCTAGAAGGAGCTAGGAGGGGGGCAGGTGGAGGAGGCAGGAGGAGGCAGGAGGAGGAGGCAAGAGGAGGCAGGTGGAGTCAGGAGGGGGCAGGAGGGGGCAGGAGGAGCCAGGAGGAGCCAGGAGGAGCCAGGAGGTGCCAGGAGGAGCCAGGAGGAGCCAGGAGGAGGGGGCAGGAGGAGGCAGGAGGAGGAGGCAAGAGGAGGCAGGTGGAGTCAGGAGGGGGCAGGAGGGGGCAGGAGGAGCCAGGAGGTGCGAGGAGGAGCCAGGAGGAGCCAGGAGGAGCCAGGAGGAGGGGGCAGGAGGTACCAGGAGGAGCCAGGAGGAGGGGGCAGGAGGTGCCAGGAGGAGCCAGGAGGAGCCAGGAAGAGCCAGGAGGAGCCAGGAGGAGCCAGGAGGAGGGGGCAGGAGGAGCCAGGAGGAGGGGGCAGGAGGAGGCAGGAGGAGGGAGGCAGGAGGAAGGCAGGAGGAGGGAGGCAGGAGGAGGCAGGTGGAGTCAGTAAGTTCCTTCGCTGTCTCTGCTTCAGTTTCTGCCTCCAGGTTTCTGTCTTGAGTTCCTGCCTTGACTTCCCTTCAGGGTGGACTGTGAGCTCTAAGATTTTATACATCCTTTCTTCAAGTTGCTTTTGGTGACAGTGTTTATCAAAGCAGTTTAAAAACGTAACTAACCCAGCTGGTTATTAGGGAGGGAGGGTCAGTGGAGCTGTGAGGAACATGAGAAGAGAGGGTACTGGAAGGACAGATACTGTCAAAGGATGTCGTGTGTACTTATGAAAACACCACAGTGAACTCCACCATTTCATATAGTTAATGTATACTAAAAATATGTTCGGGACTCTGGGGGAAATCTTATTTCTGTCTCGCTTACCTTTCTACTGACAAAATAAACATATTTTCAGACTTGCATGTGCTGTGATTCTTCCCCCAAAGCGGTAACTAATTTAAAGTGTCATCTGTATTGAATTCTAATTTATCACATTTCTGTTTCTAGAATGTGTGTGTTCCAATAAATACGTACTACAGCTATTCAAAATTACTGCATAGTAGGGCTAGCCTTTAACCCAGATACTCTGGAGGCCGAGGCAGGGGGAATCTCTGTGAGTTCCAAGTTAGCCTGTTCTACTTAAATAGTATTAGAATAGGCAAGACTAACTAGAAAAGATCTGTTTCAAAAAAAAAAAAAAAGTAATACTGCATCGTTTTATTGAAAATTACTGAATATTTCTGTATGGGCTCTAAAGCAATGTTTCTCAAACTTCCTAATGCAGTGAACCATTAGTACGGTTGCTTGTGTCGTGCTGATCCCCAACCATTAAATTACTTTTGTTGCTACTTCAAAGCAGTAAGTTTGCTACTGCTGTGAATTGTAATGTAAATATCTGACATGACTCCCAAGGGGGTCTCAACCCAGAGGTTGAGAACTGCTGCTCTAGTCCAATTTGTCTATTTCCATTTCTTTTTGGGTCTGGGATCATAGCTTAGTGGCACAGAACTTGCCTACTATGTGTGAAGCCCTGGGTTTGATCCACAGCACTGCAAACGATACATATATATATAAACATATTCTGTCTTTATAGCTTCATTTTATTCTTTTGTACAGTCAGAAAATATAACAGTAAACAAACTGACAATGTCCTTTCTAGAATGGAGATTTTTACTTCATTTCATCACTAGGTATTTTTTTTTTTAGGTATATCAAAGTAGATCTTTATTCCAATTATGTGGCAACTGAATTTTTTCTTCTTCTTTCTCTCAATTTTTTTTTTTTTTGAGATGGGGTCTCAGTATATTACCCAGGATGATTTCAAACTCATGAATCTCCTGCCTCAGCTTCCCAAGTAGCTGGGGTTACAGACACACACCTGGCTTCAAGGCACTTGTCTTCTGCAGGCAAATTCTGTTTTCATTGATCTGGTGTGTTCTTACATTGTTTGCAGTAGGTTTATATTTGAGGTTACAGAATTTTCCAGGTATACAACCATTTAAAAACAGTGATCTCTGTATCAACGTCCAATGTTTGCAACTTTTCTTGTCTCATTCTTTGGTTAAATTTCCAAAAGTTTGCTAAGTGAAAATAGAGACTGCAGAATAATCATCTTGCTGTTGGCTTTAGTGTTTCTTCCCTGAGCAAAATAATGGCCTGGGACAAATGCTGAACTTTTCTCCTTTTTTAAGATGGTTACCCAGGTGGTGGTGCACACCTTTAATCTCAGGACTTAGGAGACAGTAGGCAGGCAGATCTCTGAGTTCAAAGCCAGTCTGGTTTATAGAGTGAGTTCCAGGACACAGCCAGGGCTACAGAGAGAAACCCTGTCTTGAAAAACAAAAACAAAAACAAGCAAATAAACAACAGCAAAAAGATAGTTATAATAAAATTAACTATGTTAAAATCTGTTGAATGCTTCTTGGGGGCATATTTGAAGAAAAAAAATATTTTAACCTTCAGTCAGTTTTACCAGGCAGACAACAGAAAGAGATTTGTGGATTTAAGGGTTTAAACAGGGGCTCAATTGTTTTTGAATTAAAGGTAAGCAGAAGCAGGCTGACCACACTGTAAAATGCCCCCACCAGGGACAAACTTTCCTGTCAGAATAAGGAAGTTGTGCTCCTAGCCAATATTTGCTGAGGGTGCCATCTTTTTGTTGTCTAAAAATGAGAATCTGAAAAAGTCCTCTGAGCACATAATCACCAGGACACTTGTAAGGGTCCAAAACTCACTGAAGGAAGGCCCCTTTGCAGACTCAGGTAGTATGCAAAAACATTTATTCCACAGAAACAACTGGCAGGCAGGGGCCAACCATTCATGACAACTGAGAAGCTTGCAGGCCCTTCTTATTCAGGGCTAGGAAAGTTTTCTAGAACAATTTGGTAATCTCTAATGTGGTTAGTTCCTACCAAAGCAGTAACATTAGTACAATTTTGATTGTCTACTATGTTAGTTCTTCTATATTTAGAAAGTGGGTTAGGTGGGTTGGAGAGATGGCTCAGTGGTTAAGAGCATTGATTGCTTTTCAGGAGGTCCTGAGTTTAATTACCAGCAACCATCTGTAATGGTCAAATGCCCTCTTCTACCAGAAGTGGAGGTATTAATACACTCACTGAAGACAGTGACAGTGTACTCATAGATAAAATAAATAAAAAATAAAATCTTTAAAAAGAAAAAAAAATAAAGAAAGTGGGTTAGGTCATCTAAATTTTTATCGGTGGGTACTGGGAAGGTCACATGGGTCAGCTTCTGATGGGCTTGAATCAGGTGGTCAGAGGTCTACATTCCTATGTCAAGAACTTTTAACAACAGGATGAGATAAGGCTGCCCAGCAGGATGCCCCATCCTGAGATAAGATATTTCCTCATACTTGTGGTTATCTCCGGGCTGTTCTTGTGAGGGGGTTTTATAACCTTGTTCCTAGGATTTATGGTCTGTTCCTGGAACTGGTGACTTATGGCCTGGTTCCTGGGACTGGTGACTTTCCTTTTGAAGTTAGGTCTGGTTCTAAAATGGAGACAAATGGGTTTTATGCCATCCTTTCACACTACAGGTATAGAACTAAGAAAGAATATTAAAAGCTGCAAGAGAAAAAGACAATGTAACATCTAAGGGCAGAACTATTAGAATAACACTTGACTTCTTGGTGGAGATTCTAAAATCCAGAAGGACCTAGATGGTTGTTCTGAAAACTCTTAAGATACCACAGATGGCTATATCCAGCAAAATTTTCAATCACAGTAGATGGAGAAAATAAGACATTCCATGATAAAATCAAATTTAAGCAGTATCTATCTATAAATCCATCCCTATAGAAGGCACCAGAAGAAAAACTCCAACCTAAAGAGGTTAACCACAACCAAGAAAATGTAAGAAATAAATAATCCCAAACTAGCAAATCAAGAGGAGAAACTTGAGTATGTGCACTTGCTCGAGCACATGTGCGTGCAGGCATGCACACACACACACACACATACTCACACTCACACATGGTCACACACATGTCCACAAACACATGCTCACAAACAGGGGCTCACACACACAGGCTCATAAACACACACCACTACAACAAAACAACAGGAATCAACAAACTCTGCTCATGGATCCCTTTCAACATCAATGATCTCAATTTCCCAAAGATAAAGACAGGAGTAAAAAAAAGGGACATGAGAACAGAAACGACCCTTCTGCTCCCAGAAACGCATCTACATCAAAAGTAGATATCACCTCGAGATAAAAATCTGGGAAAAGATATTCCAAGGAAGCAAGCTGGTGTGGCCATTTCAATACCCGACAAAATATACTTCAAGCCCAAAGGAATCAGAGGAGCTAGGGAAGGACATCACATACTCATCCAAGGAAAGGTTCACCAAGAAGACATTTTAATTCTTAACAACTATACACCAAACACAAGGGCACCCAAGTCCATAAAAGAAACACCGCTACAGGTTAAATCACTTATTGACCCTCACACACTGATAGAGGGAGACTTCGATACACCAGTCTTGCAATAGGTTATCCAGACAAAAACTAAATAGAGAGCTGGGCGGTGGTGGCGCACGCCTTTAATCCCAGCACTTGGGAGGCAGAGGCAGACAGGATTTCTGAGTTCGAGGCCAGCCTGGTCTACAGAGTGAGTTCCAGGACAGCCAAGACTACACAGAGAAACCCTGTCTCAAAACAAACAAACAAACAAACAAACAAACAAAACAGAAAAAAAAAACCTAAATAGAGAAATGCCAGAACTAACTGACATAGGAGCAGGGGGAAGTTTCCTCTTGATATCTTTGTATTACAGTACCTTTTTTTTTTTAAAATAACTATTCATTGTTTCAATTTTATTTATTTATTATATGTAAGTACACTGTAGCTGTCTTCAGATGCACCAGAAGAGGGCATCAGATTTCATTACGGGTGGTTGTGAGCCACCATGTGGTTGCTGGGATTTGAACTCATGACCTTCTGAAGAGCAGTTGGTGCTCTTCCCCTCTGAGCCACCTCACCAGCCCCGTATTACAGCACTTTTAGCCAAAGGTCTTTTCTGACCTTCTTCAATGAAACAGCTACTTTAGACAGATGCTCTTAGCTTTATGCATACACTTTATTCCAGGTGGGCTTGAATACATACACTTCATTTGGGGTGAACTAAGGGTATGTATGTATGGGCCTTGGAGAGTGGGAAGGGATTTTCAAGGTAAATGAAAATCATTGGTTAGAGTTTGAAAGGTCTGTGACTAGCTCACTTGCATAGAGAAGTATTTCAGGAATCCCAGGGCGGGTTCTTGGGTGGGTGTGTGGATGGGGGGAGTATGTGGAGGGCTACTCACCTTCTCCAGACAGAGGGTATGCAGGGTCTGGATTCCCAGACAAGATTAGATAAGGGCCAGCCTTACTGGTAAAGGGAGTCCTCCATTTTGAGCAGCGCTAAGAGAAGCTATCAGGTGATGGCAGGGCAAACTTCGACTTTAATTAGCAGGGAAACAGCAAAGGACTCAGGTAATTTGAAAAGCAGGGCACAGAGTCTTTATTCTTAGTAATATCATACTGTTGAAGTTCTGATGACAAAATGCATCGTGTATAAGATACCAATCTATAATGGTTTTTTTTTTCTTACTGTACAAGGAATAGCTCTTTATATGTTACAAATTGCACTATTTCTCAGAAGATAATTGTGAAGAACAGGGGGCTGGAGAGATGGCTCAGTGGTTAAGAGCACTGACCACTCTTCCAGAGGTCCTGAGTTCAATTCCCAGCAACCACATGGTGGCTCACAACCATCTGTAATAAGATCTGATGCGCTCTTCTGGTGTGTCTGAATACAGCTACAGTGTACTTACATATAATAAATAAATAAATAAATCTTATGAAAAAAATGTGAAGAACATGATGCCTGTCCAAGGGAATACTTGTTGGAGTGGGAAGGAAGCATGCTGTCATAAACTGCAAACATCCTCGTCTTCAAGCGACATCTGGTAAGTGCTTTGTCCTGGCCTCACGTCAGTTCAGCAAGTCTCCTTCATTCCCTCCTTTTTATTCAGCCACGTTTTGTAACACATCATTGAATACAGCTGCTCGATGTTTGTTTTGTCAATTTTTGATGTTGGGCGGTTTCTTTCCAGATCATTAAAAAATATAAAAAAAAAAGCTATCAATGAAAACATATATGATGTGTTTATAAAAAGATAAAGGGGGGAGGTGTGGTGAGGTGTCGGGGAAGGGGGTGCCTTGGCGGCCCATGCTGATGCATCCCTTTCCCCTGAGGGACCAGCCACATGACAGTATAGTGTAGAATAGAGTTTATTCAGGGCATGGGGAGGGGAGTCAAGAAGGTAGTAGTCGTAGAGAAAGGCAGAGAGAGAGAAAGTAGAGAAGTAGAGGAGTAGAGGCCAGCCATGAGCATGTGGAGAAAGATGGGGGAAGGAAATGGGGAGAAAGAGGGGGAAAGGAAGCTTAGAAAGAACAAGAGGGCAAGAGAGGGAGGAGGGAGCAAGCAGCCCCTTTTATAGTGGGTCAGACTATCTGGCTATTGCCAGGTTACTGTGGGGCAGAGCTTAGACAGAATGTTAACATTATACGCATAGGAAAAACTTGCAATCTTAAGTTGATTAAATGGATTTAACTTCCCCCAAACTGTAAGCAATACCCCCCCCCCCCCCCAATAATCCATCACCAGATAGTCCATGTAACTGTTTGGCAAGCGTGTGATTAATATCAAACTCTAATTTCATTATCTCCTGAGTCATTTTACCATAATTTAATAAATGTTTTCTAAACTTATCCCAAGGGAATGAGGTCTCATTCTAACACACAGGAATAACACAGAACTGAGTCACATTCCAATCCCATCTTAATGAGTTGCCTTTGTAAGCTAACAACTTCATTACCCTAACATAACCACAGCCATTGGTGATATCAGCATGCAGCATACTATTTATGTGTCTTTGGGCGTTCCATAATTTTCCTGAATCAGGAAGCCATCTTTGAATATGTGTATGTTTTGAATGCTTTGATGTAGGGCTGCTCCAGTAGTAACGTCAGTGGTAAATGGCATGGGAGTGGGATGTCCCCTCCCACAATGATTCTCAGTACAGTGGTAATAATTAGTTCGACTGTTCTTTTGGTCTTTTTCTTTGTTTGATTCAATAGATGATGAAATATAGACATGGAAGGTTATCCCCAAGCTTGATCTATCAGTTCAGATGTGCAAACATTAACCTAGGCTCGGAGTACATAAATGCTCTGGGAGCTCAAGTGACCAGGAGTACTAGTATTTAAACATGTGTATAAAGAACAATTAGAGCAGGGCACAAATCCTTCAGAGTGATTCCAAGCAGTTTCTCCAATCATAAGCAAATGAAGACAAGCATAATGCCGAAACGCTAAGAGAACAGTCTCACTGCTGGAAGTAGTTTTCCACATTTCCATTACAGATGCAAATGTTACCCAATGCTGACATAAATTTCCAAGTGTCTCGACCATCTCGGCTAGCAAGAAAGAAGCGACTCATGAGCTCTTCTCCAAGCAGTTTATTCAGGAACTTAATACATTCTTCTGACTTCTGACTTTCTTCCCCGCCCCAGGGCAATTCCCCAGGCCCTTAAATGCTCTATCCTGAGCCTATCTCAGTAGGCCACGTAGTGCGTGCAGATAGGTCGCCATACGCGGAAGCAAGCCAGGCAAACAAGCACAACCAAATAAGGAGTTGTTTATAGCTCTAGCGCTCCAGCAAGGAGCAGAAGCCGGTGTCATCTTTAGGGCATGGTTCGGACAGCTCTCTACATCCAAGGACATTTTTTTTTTTTAGATTTATCTATTTATTTTATGTGTATGAGTACACTGTAGCTGAACAGATGGTTGTGAGCCATCATGTGGCTGTTGGCTGAACTTAGGACCTCTGCTTACTCAGGCCCCTGCTCTCTCTTGTCCCACTTGCAGCTTGCTCCTTCGTAATACACTGTAGCTGTCTTCAGACACCCCAGAAGAGGGCGTCAGATCTCATCAAGGATGGTTGTGAGCCACCATGTGGTTGCTGGGAATTGGACTCAGGACCTTCGGAAGAGCAGTCAGTGCTCTTATCCACTGAGCCATCTCACCAGCCCCGCAAAGACATTTTTAAGCAGTTCCTTTCCCCATATGAGGAGAGGGAAGGGCCATCCTACTCCCATACCGTACTAACCCCTCAGACCCATCACTATGGATAGTGATGGTGTTCCTATCATGGAAGAATCTTAAGTCTCTGCCTTTCTGTTTGGTGTGAGCAGAAGCTCTAGGGCTTCAAAGGTCCTGTCGTTTATCAGTCAAAAGGACAGCTATTGGAGCAGGTTCTTTTCCTGGCAGAAAATGGCATCATAGCCTTTTAATATTAATCAAGAAATCTTATCAGTATAAGGGACTAATTTTTGACTGTTTTATTAGGTAAAAAATAGCAATTCAGTGATTGTACCATAATTTTGGTAAAATATACCTGATAGAGTATGATGAGCTAGAAACATTGTGTACTTTGATACTCTGTTGTTGGGCCCGATAGTTATTTGGAAAAGTTTTATCTCTTGATCTATTGACTCATTATTACTAGAAAATTTTTTTTTATGTCTCTGGGAACATTTTTTTTGTCATTAAATCTAAAGTCTATTTAACTGAAATTAACATAGCTGTTGCGGCCTTGTGAAGGCTGCTATTTCTGTGATAATCTTTTTCCATCCCTTTACTTTTAAGCTATTTTGTATCCTTTAAGCAAATGGATGTGTCTTACAGAAGAGACACATTTAATTCTTGCTTTTTTTTTTTTTTTTTTCCTCACCTGACAATCTTGGTCTTTTCTACATAATTATTGATATAGCTGGACTTTCATCTGTCATTTATTATTTACCCCCTATGTCTCATTCCTACTTGGTTTTTCTGTTCTGTTTTTACTGCTTTTCCTTTCCTTATTTTCTTTACAATTGTTTTGTTTCATTGCTATGATGAAACACCACGACTAAAAGCAAGTTGGAGAGGAAGGGTTTATTTGGCTTACATTGTCACATCTCTGTTTATCATCAAAGTAAGTCAGGACAGGAACTCCAACAGGGGCAGAACCTGGAGGCAGAGCTGATGCAGAGGCCATGGAGGAGTGCTGCTTACTGGCATCCCCCCAGGTCTGCTCACCCTACTTTCTTAATCAAAATTATGAAATTATCCCAGGACCACCAGCCTAGGGATAATACCACCCACAAGGGCTGGGCACTCCCCCATCAGTCACTAATTAAGAAAATGCTTTACAGCTAAATCTCATGGGAGCATTTTCTCAGTTGAAGTTACCTCCTTTCAGATAACTCTGTGTGCCAAGTTGACATAAGACCAGCCAGCAAAGTCCCATTACTGAAGATGACACCCACACAACTCACTGGACATGGAAAACTCGAGCTGGTGCTTACATAGAGCCTTCACCCTCTATATCCTAGTACAGAAAAGCACTCTGCAGGCTATGACAAGGAAAATGTAAACACCAATCCAGCCATAAACCCCTCGGTCAACAATGACATCCTGCCTCAAGATAGGCTTGCTAAGGCAATAGTGGCACAGAGCTTATGGGTGTAACCAACCAATATCTGATTTGACTTAAGCCCACTCCAGGACATGGAACTCAAACGTGACACTGCTCGGGACACCAAGAACCTAAAACTAGATAGTTCAGAGACCTAGGATAAAGCCAAATACTTCTGTTCTATAAAACAAACAACAACCGGGCAGTGGTGGTGCATGCCTTTAATCCCAGCACTTGGGAGGTAGAGGCAGGCAGATTTTTGAGTTTGAGGCCAGCCTGGTCTACAGAGTGAGTTCCAGGACAGCTAGGGCTACACAGAGAAACCCTGTCTCGAAAAAACCAAAATAAATAAATACATAAAAACTCAACAGTTTGAAAACAAACAAACAAACACCACCACCACCACCAACAAAATCATAACAAAGTGACTGCTAATGATATTCTGCTAAACTCATAGATCAGTGCCTTGCTCCACCATCATCAGAGAAGCTTCCTCCTGCAGCAAATGGGAAGAAATACAGAGACCCAGACCTAGACATTATGCAGAGAATGAGATACCTTGGAACACTCGTTCCTAAAGGGGATGTCACCATCAAATCCCTTCCTCAGAGCTCAGGGGACCCTGTGAAAGAGGAGATAGAAAAAGTATAAAAGCCAGATGGAGAGGACACTAAGAAAGCAAAGCCCTCTAAAGGAACCTGATCGAAGCATATATGAACTCACAGAGACTGAGGCAGTGTGTAAGGGCCTGCATGGGGCTGCATCAGTCCGTTGCATGTATATTATGGCTTCCAGTTTAGTGTTTTCATGGGATTCCAGAATGTGAGAACGAGTGGCTCTCTGTTTTTTTCTTCCTTCTCTTGGGTTCTTTTTCTTCTGTTTGTTTGTTTTCTCCAATTCCAATGTGTTAGCTTTTGTTTTA
>JADRCD010233653.1:8388-35904 GCA_019843815.1 Montemys delectorum | reverse complement strand
ATCTATCTATCTATCTATCTATCTATCTATCTATCTATCTATCTATCATATATACATACATATATTTAGGCAGTAATCACACACATACACACCATAGATATCAATACTATTTTAGGAAATAATGTTAAATTGTGAATGAAAAAATATATTTTCTGTATGTTTTTAACAAGCTTTTAAATCTGAGTTGTTTTTCAAGCATATACAAAATACTCAAGATCCAGAATAATTACCAAGTGTTGGCATCCTGGCTCTTCCCAATCATTTTTTAAGCTAAGCACATCTAACAAGAGTGAGTAAGTCTAGTTCTTATGTGTTCACTGCCCTAACAATGGTAAAAAAATTGAAAAAAATTACACCATAGTCCCCAAATCACCATATTATACATCTAACCTACATGTATTTTTATTAATTGAATATCCCTTAATAAAGCTGAAAATAAGTACAGTATATCATTTAAAATTCAAATATTAACATTTACTAATTGTCTGTAAAACATTTAATATCCATAATTGTTCAAATTCTAAGTTGTTTTGTAACATTTGAAAGTTTCTAGAAGGGAGCCATAAGTTATAAATGTTGTAAGACTTCATTATAATATCAATACAGACTCATCTACCATTATCTATCTATATCTATCTATCTATCTATCTATCCATCCATCCATCCATCTATCTATCTATCTATCTGTCTGTCTGTCTGTCTGTCTTTCTGTTTTCTGTCAACCCATTTATCTCTAGTTCTCTGTTTTCATTATTTATGGGGGAAACATGATAAGATACACCATGGAAACCTACTTGTTTTTGCCGCTCATATTCAGACTGTTCTCACTAGAGAGTTTTTAAAGAAGGGGGAGGGGACTTTAACACTGTCTTTTAATTCTGTCTGATTCTGTTTTGCCTTGACAGAGCACTTGTCATTCAACTTCTTGTTTTGCTGTTAGTTTTAGATAAAGATATTGAAATCAGAGAATGGCGTTGATACCTAGGCATATTGCAAATGTTGATTATTGATAGTGTTCTTTTGACAAGAGACACATGGCAAGGATGTGTCTGTACCAACTGCTGTTTGTGAGACTCTGACTGACTGGGGTCTAGATGGCAGAGTCCAGCCTGCAGTCAGCACAGGAGGGAAAAAGGCCCATAAGGAGACCAGTGTCTTCAGTGAGCAAGGACCAGGCAGAAACTATCAACCCACAGGTTCTCCCAGGGTGACTTTTATAGGAGAAGAAAATAAGGAGACAGAAAGAAGCATGGGCCATTAATATTCTGTTTCTCTTGATCTTTGCAGTAAAAGCAGATCATTGTTACATTACTCACATTTGATCATAGCGTTAACGACTCCTTGTGTATCTGTGCGGAACATCTGTCTTTCAAGCTATTCTGTGGGGACACTGGACTTTTGTCAGCAGAGAAATGATAACAGCAGACTCACACAGCCTCACTATACTGTGGTGCTTGGAGAGAACTCTTCTTTAGGGACCGGTGGGCCTCCTTTCAACCAGGTTATATTCACACATATTCTCCTGCAGTGTATGAAGTCTTATCTGACGTTACCTGTTGAGCTTTAGAAATGCGGGTTACATCCTAGTTTGGCTGGGAACAATTTACAAGTCTATGTAGAATAGGTAAGAGTGAAGTGGTACACACCTATTGTCTTAGCATTTTGGAAGCAGAAGAGGTAGAAACATCCTTGTCAGAACTTCAAGGCCAGGGTTTAACAACATAGTAAGTTTGAGGTTAGCCTCAAACTACATGAGACCCTATGGAAATCATTCAATCATTCAATCAATCAATCAATCAATCAGTCAGTCAGTCAGTCAGTCATAAATACATGAATCTGTAGAGGACTTCCTTCTGTGTGTTAGAGTGGTTATTTAAATTTTATGACATAAAAATGGAAAAATTCTAGTCTCGCTAGCTTTGTGCTCAGTTCTGGACTGTAGGTCTTTTTCTAAGACACTGTTCTGTGGAAACAGTCACATATGTTGTCTCCCAGCGTATTTGTCTTCTGAATTCTATTCATGTCACCTGTATCCAAACCCCAGCTATTGTCTCTTCCTACAGCTCTAACTAGCATTTGCCACTAGCATCTATAAGTATCCTTGCTCCCTGCAGTGCTTGTAGCCTCTGGTATTTAGGCAGACCCTCATGTATTCAATGTCTCTTGGAATCTTTCCAGCATGGTAGCTTCAGATCAGACTTCAGAGTCATCTATAAGTCTCTGGTATCTCCCTCCTTCTATAGGCCAGAAGGGCCAGGAGAGGCAATGAGGAACTAGGAGGCAAATGAAAACATAAAGGAGGAGCCAGCCATGGCTGCTCTCCTTTGTCTCCTTGGAGACATGTGCTATCTAAACACTGGGCTTTACACAACCTGTGTGGTGCAGTGTCGATAGACACTTATAAGAAAGCAGGAAAAGGCACCAGGCTCATCCCACCTTTACTGACTCTTCCCAAGCTTTATTTATTTCTCCCTTCCCTGGGTTCACTGGCCTTGAACCCTAATAGACCTCTAGCATTGAACATTCATTTTCTGCTTTCTTTTTTTTGGAGAAGCCTGGTAAAAGCAGAAGGTAGATGCATGGGTAAGTGCATGGGTACCACTGGAAAAAGGAATTTGACTGAGCACAGGCTTCATGAATATGGAAGTCTTACTGTGTCCTACTATTCATCTTTTAGAAAACAGAGGCAGGTATCCTTTGAAGAGTTTCTGGACTAAGTGTTCAATGAGAAACGCTAGTGCACAGGAATGTAACAAGTTACTGTTGGCTTTTGGAATTTCAAAGTATAGTGCTAACTATTTCTATTAAAAAGAAAATATTCGATGAATGCAGATAATCACAGTCAAAAAAATACATATATATTTTCACCTGTATATTTGATCTGGTCTTGTCTATGTCACCATTGTAAAAGTAAAAATAAAGAGTAAAAACGCTGCCCTACTTTCCAAAAATAGCCATGCAATCATCAAAAGACAATAAGAGAGAACAACAGAGACAGATAGACAGATAGACACACACACATCCCCCCCCCCACACACAAACACACACACAGAAACAGACACACATGCAGAGAAAGAGAGAAGGAGAGAGACAGACACACACAGAGAGAGAAACAGATAGACACACACACACAGAGACAGATAGATAGAGAGATAGACACACATACATAGAGATACACACAGAGAGAGACAGATACACACACATATACACACACAGAGAGAGAAAAAGAGAGACAGATAGATACACACACAGACACAGAGACAAATAGCACACATAAACACACAGACAGATAGACAGAGAGAGAGAGAAACAGACACACACACACACACACACACACACACAGACAGAAACAGAGAGAAGGAGAAACAGATAGACACAGAGAGAAAGAGACAGATAGACACATACACATACACACAGAGAGAGAGAAAGAGAGAGAGACAGACACACACACCGAGACAGATAGCACACACACACACACACACACACACACACACAAACACACACACGCGTACACAGAGAAGGAGAGAGAGAAAACAATGATAAGAATATTAAGGTTACTCAGCAAAAGCCTGATGGCTGCCAGTTCCTCTACCACAGCCAGCGGTTTCCACAGTTCATGTTTCCAAGTGAATGCTGCTCTAGCTGTGTGTTTTCATTCCCACATAAGCATTTTCACTAGTTTTGGAAAAAAATAAAATCATTTCGCACTTGATCATCCTTCCCTCAACTTTATTTAATCAAATCCACAGGTAGTTAAGTAATACTACTAGACACGACAATGCCAACCACAGTAATAATACAATACCATATCAACAGTAATAATACAGTGCTGTATTAGCAGTAATAATATAATACTTTATTAACAGTGATAATGCAATACTATATTAACTGTAGCAGTCCAGCTGCCACAATTACCAGTGGGTATTCTGGAAAGAGATAAAGAGATTTGGCAAGCCATTTATGTTACCTTAACCACGCGGAAAGGATAAAACATTGGCTGACTCAGATACGTGATTTATAAAGCCATCATTCATTCCATAAATGTAACAAGCAAAAACGCTAGGATAATTAAGGCAAAACCACTCCCACAAGTTCGTCAGCCACCTGGCCCAATCAACAGCTTCTTCTTCAGTCTCTGAAGGCAGGACTTCCGGCGTAACTGGAACCTGGACAGAGGCATGGCAATTAGCAGAGAGGTGTGGTTATCTGGCAGGCGGGAATCTGAAGAATCATCCCTCTCAGAAGGAGATTACAATTAACAGTCATATATAATACTGTATTAATAGTAATAATAAATACTATATTAACAGTAATAATACAATACTCTATTAACTGTAATAATACAATACAATAACAAAACCAACATCACAAAGAAAACTCAGCACTTGTTTTCACTTGTTGTCAGTGTGTACGTGTGTGTGTGTGTGTGTGTGTGTGTGTGTGTGTGTGTATTTGCACAAGTATGTGCACAGCATGCATAACTTTTGGGAGTTGGTTCTTTTCTCCCTCCATGGGTTCAGGGGATGGAAGTCAAACTATCCAGTTTTTTTTTTTCTTTTTTTCTTTTTTTTTTTTTTCTTTTTTGGTTTTTCAAAACAGGGTTTCTCTGTATAGCCCTGGCTATCCTGGAACTCACTCTGTAGACCATGCTGGCTCCAAACTCAGAAATCTGCTTGCCTCTGCCTCCCAAGTGCTGGGATTAAAGGCATGTACCACCACTGCCTGGCCCATCCAGTTTCTAAGAAAATAATTTTACTCTCTGAAGCTTCTCTCTGACTCATAACTTGGACTTTCATGATCAGTGTTTAGATGTGAATTTATTTAATTCTCTCACCAGCCATGATTTCCTATTTGCAGCCGAGAAAACTACAGTCGTTTGTAGGAGGACCTTGGTGTGGTCTGTTATTCACCACCTGGGTCTAGAAGGCAAAACAAAATAGGCAGCAGAATAGAGTGACATGCTTCCTCATATAGTGGCTTCACATTGAATTTAGGGATGTACAGAATACCTGTAGAGTGTCCCAGGCGGACATGAAGGTGGGTAGGAAACGAGTTTTTACCTGCTCTTTTCAACAATTGGTTTAATATATAGAAGTGGGATGACACAATGCACTGAACACGTGCTGTCTCGTAAAGACTCCCATGCATATCGGAATGCCTGTGTTTGTTGCTGTGATCAATTACATGCATGCCTGAAGGACAAGTTGCATTTTTAAGACACTTTCAGTATCATCAGGAATATGGCAAATGCAGCGGGTCAGTGTTGTCCAGCACACAGTGCTCCTCAGCACCATCACCACCTCTCCAGGCTTGAAGACTGAGAATTCATAGACACACTTGGATGATTAGCACTGGTTGTCAGTCTTACACAATCCAGGCTCGGCTGGAAAGGGATTGTCTTCTCTTTGTGTAGACAATGAAGGATTGTCTACACTGGGTGAGTCCGTGATCTTGTCTATAGAGTGTCCTAATTTGGTTGTTGTAGGAAGACCCAATCCACTGTGCCCATAGCATTCCCTAGACAAGTGGTCCTTAACTCTGACACAGTGCAGAAATCAAGCTGAGAACAAGCAACCAAGCACTGCTCTTGGATGTGTGTCTCTAGCTATTTCAAGCTGTGGGCCCGCCTTACTTGTCATGGTGGAAAGCTGGATTAATGTACCAAATAGACACTTTCTCCTCTAAGTTGCCTTTTGGCAAGTTATTTCATCACAGCAACTAAAAGGAAATCAGGACACACACATCAGGTTTGTCTACTGCAGGACATATCTCAGGCCCCTCTTATCTTCAATTCTGTACATTTGAAGAGCACCATAAAACATTCAAAACAAGATGATTTTTAAAAATCACTTACCTATGATAAAAGCCTGATTATGGCTGCCTTGGACCCTAACTGGCAATTTGGTTTGTAAAAGTAGAAAGTTTTGAAATATTTAAGTTTGATTTAGACAGAAAACATTGGATTCAGACAATTACTGTCTATAAATAGCCACACCTTACTGGAAAGTCAAGATTTACATAGGATATATTTAGGTTCTTCATTTCAGTAAAACCTTTCAAATAATTAAGTATTAGTCAACTATGTAGAAGAAAGAAGTTAATCAAATGCTTTACTATGACAAGATGTCAACAGAGGGGCTATTTATTTTCTGAAAGCAAATTGATGAGTAGGGAGTAACCTCCAATTTGCATAATGTTTAAGAGTCAGCTTGCCAGCTCTCAGCCTGGCCAACCAAAGAGAGGCATACTACCCATTTCAGTTGGTCAATGCACATATTAATAAAGAAAGCCAATGTTGGATGTCTAGTTAGTATCACATGGGTCATTAAAAAAAAAACATTTCATGATAAACATTATTTCTGGGTGGCTTATTTTGGGCAAAACCAAAAAGTTTAACAATTGAAGCTTTTAGGTAACTGAAGATTAGCAGTGAGCCACCCCAAAAGTTTCCTCACATCAATTCATGTTGCATAATATAGGATGGACCCAACATTCAGATATTCTGTCCCAAAGGTGAGATTACAAGTAACAGGAACAGGAAACCATGAAGCATCTATGCTTTTATAATGTGACCTCTTTGAGTTTCATCCTCATCTGAGGCTCCCAGTGAGTTATGGGTAGAATTTGGAAGTGTAACAGAGGGTGCACTAACATGAACAAACTAGGACAGCCCTTGAGTGGAATGAAAGGTTTATTTGGGGAAGTTCAAAACTGTTGTGGCTTTCTGGGTGTACAGAAAGAAAAACAGTGAAAGGTAGGAAAGGCCTTGACAGTTTTAAAGGGAAATGTTAAGAGGGAGAAATGTAAGCTGGAGCAGTCTGGAGTTAGGAGTAGAACAGCAGGGGAATGGCCCAGGAGCTAAGGGAGCTAGTATGAAGAATTTGATATGTGTTATGAGTATTTGCTAATAGGGAACTAGATGCTCCATTTGCCATAAGTAGTCAGCTGTAAGAGGAGACAGGAGGGGAAGCTGGGTGTCTGCTTGAAGCTCCAATTCATTTACTAGTTTAAAAAATTGATACTACTCTCTTGTGTAGAATAAAAGTGTCTAGCCCGAAGTACATGATAGAATGTATATTATATAAAAGAAAAAAGCATAACACAGACAAATATCCTTTAACAATATTACCTCAGAGAAACAACTAGAAAAAATATGTGCAGGAAGTTGCTCTTTAGAGATAGTGGATTGTAGTTTCAATCCATTACTTTGGGAATAAATCCCTAGAGGAGCTAATGAATTTTGATATGTGTGTGTGTGTGTGTGTGTGTGTGTGTGTGTGTGTGTGTGTGTGCATATATGTATGTGTAGATATGTGTATGTATATGTGTATATATGGGTATATATGTGTTTATGTGTGTGGTATGTATATGTGTATGTATGGTTATATATGTGCTTGTATGTATGTGTGTGATGATGTATAGTATGTATAGTTGGATAAAAAGAAATCAAAGAGTGAAAAGTTTTCATGTGAAGATTGGTGTCTGGAGATTTTTCTAGAGAGCTTTCTGTCAAATTAGAACAGTGGCCACAGACATGGCCCCCTGATGTCATAGACTTTGTTGTTTAGTAGGACATAATTGAAGTCACTTTGAATTAGTGGTATGGTTGGAGTAATGTTCAAACAGGCACAGATACATTATGGTGTCAAGAGCTGAACCAGTCTATATGCCATAATCCCAGACTTTACATTTAGCTCCTGCTGTCAGGTTAGTCTCAAGGATTCCTACATGCACACGCTGACAGAAAGGAGCTTTTAAAAAGACTTTAAAGATTAAAGCTTTCCCTTACTTTTTGAGTCATTATTAATACTCACTAAAATGAAGCAGAGACTGTGAGCCCCTAGAATGTGCAGAGGTGAAATGTCATGGAATGTCTTGCTGGAACAGGAAATGTGGTATCTGGCTTTCCTGGGCTCGTCTTGTTTTCTGCTATGTTGAAGGAGCATCCATACATTTTGCAGGAGAGTAGCATTGGTGCTAGGAAGCAGCTGTTATAGACAAGATGGTCTGCAAGACACAGTGCATGGAGCTTAGAATCTGTAAGAGGATGGGCCCCTGGGCCCAGTGAAGCACGGGCAGCTGCTATTGAAAGTGGGGTGAGGACACCTTTCCTTCCAATGGATCCACTGATCTATAAGGTCAGGGCATCCACTGATCTATAAGGCCAGAGCATCTTTTGTAAAATGGAAATCACAACAGATAAGGCTGTAAAAGATACCCCAAAGTCATCAGTTATGAAGATCAAGAAAGTGAAGTTATTGATTTCAGTTCTCTATTTCAATCAAGTAAATGAAATTTTTCTCTTCATTCAATCTACGGTCATAATTATTACTTTTATAAGATCGCTGAGCTGTCTTTTCAAAATGAAGAGCCCCTTACAATATTTGAAGATCATTTTGCTATATGTTATTAAGATGAAAGAGAAAGCTCATTACTAAAATGAAAGGAGAGATGGAGGAGTATTGTTAACTTTGAAGCTATGATAGCAACTTTGCTCAAGTAAAACATTGTATTTGCAGAAGCCAAATAAAAATTAAATCATGTTCTAAAACTTCTTGCCAATGCCAGACCATGAAAATAGATGATTAAAGTAAAATTTATAGATAGCATAGTAATAAAAATATATTTTAAAAATGGAAAGGTAAGTGCATTTCAAAATATCATTACTTAATTTGGTACACTCAATATTTTAGTTTCATCTGTGTGCACATGTGTGCTTATTTATGTAATACTCAAAGTGACAAAGTGGTCATTTTTTTTAATTTCAGAAGTAATTTGTGATTTATTTTTGTATACACATTTATGTAATAAAACAAATCCCATGAAAAATAATCAATTTAATAACAGTTCTAGATAAAGTTATAATTGTACAGACTACACTCTATAGACTACCATTTTATAGTTAACTTGGAAATAGGATGGATTAATGGATGAAGAAATAACAGTGCTACTAATCTAATGTGAGAGATTACCAAATATAGATATGCATTGGGTCAAGTGTAAGTCACATTTGAATAATGCATTCATATCTATTTTAGGCTCTTTTATGGAAGGAAAGTCACATCTCACTCTGATTTTATTTTAATTTGTAACATTTTAGAAAGCCAGTTTAAATTTCTGCGCACAAATTTTTCTTGAGTAATCTGCAGATTCATTTTTATTTTCATATAAAGACTAAAAAATACATAGCAGTAAATATCCATCAAACATCAAAGTCTCTATGTATATCTGCAGTCTGTGCTGAAGACTCAAGCCACACTCATGTCTGTGGGCTATGCTGCTGCTGGGGGCCATATTGATGTGGGTGGCCTGTGCTGCTTCCTGGGGCTCTGGTGATGTCCAGGCTCATGCTGCTGCCAAGGGCCGTATCTATGTCGGTGGTCCTCCTACAGCCTGGATCTGTGTTGATTTCCGTGGTCCATGCTACCACAGAGGGCCAGGCAGATATCTGTGGTCTGCAGGTGCTCTCATCTGAAGCCATACTGGTGTTCAATGACCATACCGCTGCTGGGGGTCATGCTGATTTAAATGGCCTTTGCTGCTACCTGAGGCCATGTAGATATCTGCGGTGAAGGCTGCCTCTGAGGGACTTCTTTGTGTCCATGGCCCCACTGCATTTGGGAGCGGTGTTCATGGACTGGGCTATAGCCAGAAACTATCCAGAGTCCGGTGATCTGTGCTGTCACTGGCAGCAAAGAGCAAGGAGACTGCTTTTATCTGTGATACCAATGACTACTGATGCAGTTGTGGGGAACTGGTCTCGAGCATCTCCGGTAGTACTTAGGAGTTCTCTTTGGTGGCTGTTTAGGCTGGTTTTGGCGGTTGCGGTAGCAGTTGTCTTAGAAACCTTCCATATCCCTCCCTCTCAACTGTGCATCTGGCAGGGATGTGGGAGGGGAAGGACTCATTTCTATTTAAGGGGTAGGCCACTTAGCATTTGGCCATGCTCCAGCGTCTATATGGATAACACGTATTGGACATGTTTTGTTTTGTTTTGTTTTCCATTTTTCTTTTTTTCTTTTTCTTTTTCCTGTAGGCAGGGGGGAGTGTAGCAAGGGTAAGGGAGGCAGACATGGAAACACTGGGAAGTGAGTATGATCGGAATACATGATGTGAAATTCCCAGAGAATCAATATAAGTGTAATTAAATAAAACAAAGTATTTCTCAAAAAATAGAGACTATATTGACCCTACCAACTAAACATCCTTATTTTAATGGAAAGATGTTAAGGCTTTTTGTATTGATTAATTTGATTTGATAAGTACATTTAGTTTGACCCAAATTTGAGCACTACAGTCTCCTATTGATGGGACTGGAGTGATGCTCCCGTAAGAACATGAAAACACTGTACACAGCCTCCCCCAAAGGAAATTCAAGAGTGAGTACAAGGTAAAAATAGCAACTGTCACTATTTTCACACAAATATTCAGCACAGAACTGAATATTACTTAAAAACCTATGTAACGTTAAAGAGCTCATATTCTAGACTCTGGATGGCTCTCTTGGTTGTCATGGACTAGGGACAAATTTTTCCTCAGTTCAGTCATGTGTTCATATCAAGGCTGAACATGGACTCTAGTGACATCAGCTTGTCAATGAGCTAATCACTGGCAGTGGTTGAAGAGTGTATTCCAGCTCCCATCTGAATTTGTTCGTAATAAATTTTCATTTAGTAGAAATTCTTTGAAAAAATCTATAGTATTGCTTTTCTTTCCATACTGAGATACTAACAAATACTAAGGCAATTAATATACATTGCTTACTGACTACATAAACTGCAGCATCTGCTTCTTTTCTATCACTTTTTTTATGATGGTAGACCTCACGGGCATTATCTCATGGATCCCCTGGCTCCATCCATGAGAGTCTTAGGTAGCTCTTCCCTCTGCACTCTGACTTGGTTTTGATGCTGTTCTGAGGTCTAATCCAGACATTGAAGCCTGATGGTGGCCCTCAACTCTTCTCTTTGCTCCCCATGTTCCTGCCTTCTTGAAGCCCTATGTCCCTGGAATGAGACTGAGAGGCTAAAACCTACTCTCAATTTCCACTATGACTGGTGGGTTGTTAATCTCTGTCTCTAGGCTCCTTCTAAGATGTCAGCTAGAGGTCTCCACTTCTCTGCCTTTGTTCTCTGGGAAGAGTCCCTCTTCATGTCCTCCCTCCTGTCTGTTAGTGGCCATCCGGGGTGTTAATTAAAAACAAAAGAAACACCAAAAAAAACCCAAAAACAAAACAATAACAAAACAAATTAACAATAAAAACTCACAGACTATTATTTGTAAATTTTTACATGAAAATTTACCTCCAATTTTATCTTTATTTCTGGTCTTAATGTCAGAATAAATCTCTCCTCTTCCCTCCTCTCCTCTCCTGTCCTCTCCTTCCTTCTTCCTTCCCCCTCCCTCCCTTTCCCCTCTCTCCCCATCTATATTCTTTCCTGTTTCCACCACTACCTACTACCCATCTCCTAACTCAAACCTCATTTACCAGGTCCACTGTAGACTTTCAACACATGGCTCCTTATTTTAAGTTTTGCTCAAGACACTTCTGTGTTTCATGCACAACTTCTCAGCTGTTTCACAGCTACAGTGATTCTTTGAAAGACCTAGCTCAAGTCACACCACTCTTGCTCCATTCAAAACCTAGGTCTTTAACAACTCATTTAGAGAAATACACAAGTTTCTGACACCGACTGCCAATACTACTAACAACAGGTACCTAGTGCCTCAAACTCCTCTACTTCTGTCCTTGTTTCTGCTCTCAGGTTGCTGAGACCCCGTGGGAGTCATCAGAACCTACAAATCCTGCATCTCTGCATACTCCATGACACTTCATCATGGGAACATCCACTGGCTCTCTCCCCTTTCCTACTGACCAGAAAGAGCATCTTGTGTAATTCAAGCTTACCTTCACAGTGGCTATATAACCTTTTGTTGTTGTTGTTATTGTTTTTGTTTGTTTGTTTGTTTTTGTCTTTTCCTAATACACACAGCATGGTATTTTAAATGGTTATTTTCTGTTTCTCCTTTTACCTGTGATGTATAAATAGAATAGAAGCCCACACACTTTCTCTCCTCTCCCCTTCCTCCTTTAATCCCCCTTAAGTTTCTTATGTTACTAGCTCTATACCTATATCGTAAATGAAGTAAAAGCACTTCAACAAATGTTGTGGAAAAGAAACTATAGAGCTTTATAGTTTAAACATTTTGTTCAAAATGTATACCCAGAGATCTTCTCTAACTTATGCAAGATTCAGAGCAAGCTAGTCTAGTGTTTGGAATTGCAGTGTGGTTATGCGTTAGGTAATGCACAGAGCTCTGGTGGATATGAACATGTTTTAATTCTCCATGCCTTCTATTCAGAAAAATTTGATGGACAACACTGAGCCCTATTAACCTTCCCTTTATGATCACCAGTGATATTTTTCAGTTTTCTGTGAATATGACAGTCATCACAAATTCACACTAAGAGGATTTCCTAATTCCATACACGCAGCTTCAAGAGCCCCCCCCTCTCTCTCTCTCTCTCTGTGTGTGTGTGTGTGTGTGTGTGTGTGTGTGTGTGTATTCAGGATTCTGATTAGATAATGAAAGAATCACTTGGGCTTACATCCTGGCATGTTAGCCTTTATCTGCTGCTTGAATATATGTGTCAAGTTTATAACTACATCCTATGTAGTGAACATTTTGTCTTTCTTGATGGATAGTTGCAATGTGGGTATTAGTGTACATAAAAATAATAAATTAGACTGGGGAAATCTTTGAAATAAAAGGCAGAGTGTGTGATTAACTTTGATTTATACCTGGGTTCTGCAAATACTTTCTAAATTGCTGGTAAATGCAAGAAGAGTGGCTCACACTGGTGAAGAAGATTGCATTATGAAGCAGCTTCGAGGAACAAGGAGAGTAAGCATCAGATTGCACATCCAAATGTAGCAATGTGGCCCTGGTAGGAGCATGGGCTTTTCCTTCTGAACCTGCGAGCTCCAGAGCTTCTGTCAGAAGTGTACTGGGTATCACACTACATACGGGACAGCTTTCCTCAGACACAGCAATGGCTGAGGCCTGAGGTCATGCTGGGAGAGGACACTGCACAGGGATGAAGGAAGCAGCCTTCTGGTATCATCAGGGGCATGTTGACAAATGAGCCTGGGTAGAGAAATTTCATAAAGGGTATCAGACTGTGACATGCAGGCATTTGCCTTGCTCCCGGTAGCAATGAGGAGTGTTTGGACACCCTGAGTGCATGAGTGGTTTGGTAATATCATTTATGTAAGTAGTGCTTCTAGCAACAATAAACTGAAAGAAATATTCATACACATACATATCATACACATACATATATGCAGTGCCTGCAGTGGAGAGATTAAGCTGCAGAGTGAGAGGGAGCCTAAGGGAAGAAAATCCATTCCTAGTGGGCTAAGTGGCTAGGATGCTGGGGGCTGGAGGAGTGGGAGGTTGGGGATTGGGGATATAGAGACAGAGAGTGGAAGGTGGCAGCAAAAGGTGACGGGTTTCTTTAGGACATGGAGGAGATGTTTTTAAGTTGTATCATGGTCATGGTCCTCCAGCTGCACATAGTAGGACAGACAATAACACAGACAACATCTCACTATCCGTTAACAGGAGGAATCACAAAATAAGGCTACCTTAGTCACAAAATGTGTGCATTGAGTGGCTACTTATGTCCTTGATTGACTGCAGTCCCAGCCTAGGAAAGCAAGGGCAGTGGATCTAAGAGGTTCAAAGTGGTGTTGAGGATGCCCAGTGTCAATGCCACAGGCATCACCTCCTGTTTATTTTTGAATCATTTTTAAGTCCCTATATTCTAATATGTCAATGCAAAATCTCCAACTAATAGAGTATTCTCTTTCCTCAAGTCTTCACGTTTAACCTGCCTTTCCCAGGTGGACTCTATCGATTCGGGACATGTAAACCTAATAAAACTCATGCTGCTTAATAACATTGTCCATGTGATATTGCTATATTTCTTAGTATCCCAAATTTTAAAGTCTGATTTAAATTGTTATGGAAATCAGAGAGCACTTCATTAGTGGATTTGTCTGTGGAAGCCGTCACACTACCACTGTGGTGATTTTTAAGTAGTAATAAGAATTCACAGTGTTCTGATGGGTTCTCTATTCTCTAGAAAAATAATGAATTGATTCGATTTAAGTTTTGTCTCTCTTTCTGCCATTAAAAGGAGAACTTCTGCATAGACTGTTTTTGTGAGGCTTATTAAGTAGAAAAACTGGAAGAGCAATTGGAAGCCACTTAATTTCACACACACACCCCTTATGGCTGCTTATTGAATTGCAAGACCCTCTCAGCAGGCAGTCCTGACCTTGAGGCAGCACAGAGTGCTGATTGAGGCTATTATGAGCAAAAGGAGGCATTATGCTGAGTAAATAAGAATCCAAAATAAAAGGAGTGGGTGGGGAGCAGCATCTACACTGGATCAGTTAATTTCCTTCTGGAGGGTTTTAGTCCTTTCCCAAGACCTTTGCTGCAAAACTGATTCAATCAAGGGCCAGTCCTCCGGTGCTTGGGGATGAACAAGTAAACACCAGCACATGTGTAAGGATGTCACAGTGAGTAGAAGGACAGTCTTAGGGTACTACTTGAAATTGTGAGATGGCTGCAATTAACATCTTTTCCAGCTTCTTGCCCTCTGCTGAGTGAAATGCTATTCATATTTGGTTGAAAAATATAATGCGTAAAACCTGATTGTGTTATATATTACATAAACTCCATGTAAAATAACGACTTTTCTCTAAAGGATAGACCTCTAAAGAGGTTAACAACCATGCAGAGAGCATTGCCTTTATGCTAAGACCAAAGACAGCATGATCACATGATGATAAGCACACTGGTGGGCTGGGAGACTTGTATATGAGTCAGGAGATCAACATCTTCCTCTCAGCTGGAACTTCTCTGTGCAACCCAAAAGATAGCTGGCTGCATGTGGGAGGCATGCTACAGCTCTGTATGAGCCTACCTCTTGTTTTATCAAATGTGAACTTCTGAAGATGCTTGATATTTTACATGCATGCTCAGGAAATGTGGCAGGTGCGAAGGAGACAGATTTACTTATTAGAAGAGTAAATCAGATATGCCAATATGTACAGGTTGACTACCTTACAACGCACACAGAAAGTTCTGTGGGGACCACGAGAAGCTTGAGGACTGGGGTGGTTTTCTGCAGATGATAGCCCCTCAAAGTAAGTCTTGCAGAAATTCAGGAATTGGTAGAGAAACATTAATTCTTTCTCTCGTGCTCATAGCTTCTTTTTGTTTTCTGATTTCACAAAAGGCCGATTGGAAAGATTAATTCTTAAAGCTCAGTCACCCCCAAATCTAGATCGTTAGTAAACCAGTATGTCCTATCCTCAGAAGTGACTCTACTGGCAGTGCCTATACAAGTCCTAGGCTATGAATGAGATATGATTGGCCAGGAAGACTACTTCATCATCCGTAGAGTTAAAAGCCTTTTCTGTCTATCATCAATGATGTGGCATGGGGTACCTCTACCCACAATCCGATGGGTACTGTGATTCCTTTCCTCTCAACTCTCAACTATCCTGACAAAGTCATGTGGTCATTAAGTTAGGACAGTGAATTTGTGTCTTCTCTCGTGACTCCACTCATTCATAGAGGCTTGCCATCACCGTACTCAACTGCTTCTAAACACAGAGCAATGGAGAATCCTGCCAGATTCTCCCATCTACTCCTCTGCTGCCTGCACGATCTTTTAAATTCATCACCAAGCCATATGATGTAAGCTTTGAGTTAGGAGTGACTCCAGTCTCTGCTTTAAATAAGTTAAGTTTTCGTTAATGACTTACATACAGCTGTAATTTCTGCTTTTCAATAATATTTCTGCAAACAGTTTTGTGGCAACACAAGCAATTCCAGATACAAAAGTAGTTCCAGCAATGTAACTGTAAGGAGACACTTGATATTGATTTTAGTAGTTTTTTTCTCTCCAATTATCAGTCGCATATGGCAAAAATACAAAGGGATAAGGAGACAGTAATTCTGGAAATATTTTTTGAAAAGTCTTTAAAATTAGGCTTGTATTTGATGTTTTAGAGACTGCAAGAAGGAAACATATATGATTAAAAGAGAGGGTGGTGAAGGTTAATTTGAATGAAAGTTAAACATGAAAAGTTTTCCAATGGAAGTCAAAATTAGTTCTCTTGTGTCGTTTACATTTATGTCACAATCACAGTTGGTTTCTTTCTCCCACTTAAGTCCTGTGCTTGACAGTTCATCTTTTGTTTTTACTCATTTGTCTACATGTTTATGGTTGGACTTTTTATTATTATTGGGAGTTCTAAGACATGGCTAGTGAATTCACCTTGTTATATCTCTTCACATCTCCAATAAGCCATTTCTTCTAAGGCTTCGCCATACTGCAGAAGCATTTTCAGTAGAAATGTCTATTGTGCCACGAAGATGGTTTCTTCATCACTCTCAGAGAGAGAACGTAAGAAAAGGAAGCATAGAATGTAGTTGAGGGTTGTCTAGCTTTGAACTTCAAGCTTAGGTATTATATGACCAGCTGTTAACTCCTTTAGTCAAGTTTCACAGTAATAGTCAGAGACTTACAATAGAACTCTCTCTTACTTCAGTCTAGGGAGATGACCCTGTGACTCACCTTTGTTCTTATTTTCTCACTGATTCATGCCTGGCTAAGTGGTGGCATCTGGTAGGCACTCAGTATAAAGGTGTGGTTCCTGTCATGAGCAGCTCTAGGGGATCCAACAGTAACCAGAGCAGGAAAGAGCCATGATTATGGAACTAATATTTCATAAAAGCTTCTGGAAAACAATCCACAAATCAATGACCCAG
Organism: Montemys delectorum; assembly: GCA_019843815.1. Taxonomy (NCBI): domain Eukaryota; kingdom Metazoa; phylum Chordata; class Mammalia; order Rodentia; family Muridae; genus Montemys; species Montemys delectorum. Next base: position 19,050 of record JADRCD010233653.1, on the reverse strand, counting down.
GACCATATCACCTCACGTTTCCCTTTGCTTCAATCATCTCACTGCAGGATGCACTATCTGTTGGTGCAAAAGGAAGAAAAGTCCTATTATTCATTTATGTGTTTGATAATGAGGGTGATGATTTCCACTGCTTCAAAGCGCCCTTTCTGCCAGGAGTATTAGTCATTGACAATACTTTGTGCATTGCTCTTGGGTGGAGCGGGCTTATCAAAGAAAATGGGAATGGTGCCTGTGTGGAGCCAGAAAGGTACTTAGAACTTCTCCTAGCCTAGCTAGGGCTTCAGTTAACTTGTTTGTGTATAGGGACATGAGTGTCCATCACCACAGGTGGTTGACCCTGTGGAATATTAGATAACTAGTAAAACGCATAAGGTATTTAATGTGTGGTCTGTGATCACTCATGGTTCTCTACCATCCAAACATTCTTAGTGGGACATTCTTAGATGTATGAGACATGGACATTGCAGTAGTTCAGTTTGCTTGCCCACAATGAAAACATAATGTACACTCAATATACCATAAGCTGTTGTCTTATATGAACTCAATAAAATTCAAAAGCCACAATGAAGTTCATACTGAGAAAGCAGGAGAACATTCATTTTTTTTTGTAATCCTGTTTGTTTCTAGAAACATTGTACACATTTATAATATTTCCTTAAATGCTCTTCCTTGGGGAAATTTATCCTGAAACCCATGCTGTCCTGTCCCAGTCCTATAACCTAACTGGGAATTATATCTTTGATACATAATACAGGGGACACGTGCACATTATGTTTGTCTTTGATACTTACTGATTCTAATTATTCTTAGTGTGGATGAAAAGTGAATAATGAACTATGAAGGAGCTATGTCCAGTCATCATGACTACAATGGGAATAGTATTCAAATAGACACCTGAAATGCTGGCTAATGTTGCTACACATTATAACATATAACATGTTTATATTGCAAAGTAGTCTGGTATTTTCTACCCAGATCATCATCTGTGAAAGTGATTTTGTCTGTAGTTTTCTTTTCTATATTTGTCTGTGGGTCATACTTGGTAAACCATCTACATTTTGGTTAGCAGGATACTGGAAGCTGTTCATCTCAGTGTTTCCTAGGGTTGTATCCAGTACAGAGATGCTGAAATGGAATTGGACTGAAATATTACTTCTCTTTACACTGCACTATACAAGAGTACATCATTGGGAATCTGCATTATGTTCTAGATATTGCTCAGTATTTTTTTATTGAATTTAATGTGCACATTAGCCATGTAGCCACTATTATTGTCTTAGTTTTGTGTACAAGAAAGCCAAGGCTTAGAGAAATTAACTTGTCCAGTTTACTATTTAACTACTATATAGTTTCAATTAAGTTTGTCCAAGTTACTATAGACTCTGGCTCCTGAGCAGTCCTTGAGAATACCCTGTCATCTATAGCCTTAAATGTGCCCAAGACAAGATACCAAGTTTACCACCTTTGCATTAATATGATGGTCGGGACATGAACATCTTCCTCTGAGAAACTGGTGTCAAGGACCAAATTACTGAAGACATTTTTGAGCATGCAAAGACTTGCTCTTAGGAAAAGATGATTTTGGATTTGTTTCTGTAAGACTCTGTAGTGAAGACTACCTGGCAACATACTGTGCTGTAGACTGAGATTTTTTGAAATCTGCTTTATTTAGAGTTCTTAAACACTTCAACCTCCCTTCTAACCTACCCACGAGAGGCTGGGGAGAAAAGAATTTAAGAGGAAAGGGAGGTTGTGGACATGTTTAATAGTAGTTCTTTGGGGGTAATTCCACTCTTCAGTGTCAGTATACCAGCAGTGCCGTTCAATAGCAAACAGTAAACACAGATCAGTAGTGGAGGCATGATATAGCAGAAATCTTAAGGCCCCCAGTCAGCATGCATCACTGGAAGCAGCCAGAATCAGCTGGGATACCACAAGAAGTTCTTTGGCACATTTCTGTCTATGAAGTGAAGACCAGCACAGAAGCAAGACAAGTGAAGAGTTTCAAGGCTGGTGAAATGCAACAAAAGCCCAGTGAGACCCAACAAAGCTCTGCAAAGCCCAGTGAATTGTTGCACAGTGTTGCAATACAAGAGTGACCTCTCAATGTTTATGAGTATTCATTTATACTCTCTTTAAACATTACACACCCTCTCAAGCATCCATGCCAGCAAAACATCACATGTCTCTCTCATGTGTCCGCTTCTGCAAAACATCCTCTCACAAGGCAGCTTCCAGATAAACATCATGTGACACAACAGTTTCCAAAGAAACCAGAAACTCCCACTTTACTGTATCCCCTATTCTGGCCTCAAATTCATAGACATTTTCTTGCCTTGGTTTCTTGGGTTCTAAGATTGAAGGTATGTGGTAAGAGAAGTCTATAAAAAATAAACCTTCTAGTGAAGCATTTAAGTCTGCTGTGTGTGTTCTCTGATTATTTCAATTATTTTGTTTGCATAACTCAATAGCTTCAATTTCACAAGAAATGAAGACTCTGAATTCTGTAGCTAGGTAGCTTCATGTGCAAACTGCCCAGAGAATAACATTCTTGCTAGGTTTAACTTAAGAAAGAGTCATTTGCTTCATATCTTGGGCTAGACTGTGCTATACCAACTTTTTTGAGAGAAAGCACAACACACTGGCTCAAGACCACATCTTTAGCAGACAGAGGTAGGGCCAGTCTGAGTATGTGTCTGTTTCAGGGCCTGGGGTGAGGTTTGGGATGTGTGTATAACTCATTATGAGGTGATGTCAAGGCAAATAATGCCTACCTGTGCTTCTGTGACCAGCCTTCATTTCCTCTGTGGCTCTTCTAATGGAGGATCAAAGGAGTGATTAACTCACAGCCTGACTGAGGCTGTGGGAGACTACTTGAAGGTTTGCACTTGGAGAATAAAGTCCAAACGGGGTGGTTTACTTCTCTAAATTTGGCAGGAGAGGGAAATAGTCTTAGTTACATCCCACAGTTCCAGAAGAGGCTGTAGGCATAGAAACGAAATGTGTGACTTTGTGGTACTGAAGCCCAGGTGTGAATTACAAGACCAAACATCCCAAGCAGACAGGCAGAACACAGGCTCCGTGAGGTTCTGATGATGCATGTTGAGGATCAAGAAGCAGAGGCAGCTTAGATCATCTCCAGAAAGAACTGATTGTGTATGGTGTGGTTGCTTCAACACGACACCATGTATAATGCTTATGATGAACTGTAGCATATGCCTCATGGGACACTCAGGATAAAGGGTGGGCACTGGAGATATTACGAAAAAGAGAGAAGGGTCAAAGACCACTGAGAGCCCTTGAGTCTGGTGATGATCAGTTTGGGAAGACTGGCTTTGTCTGAAGGCAATGGGCTCACTGATGCTAGTTTTACTTTAAGCTGTCAGCATGATGTGGTTCGAGGGAGGAGTCAAAGAGTCCTCTGCTGAGAAGAAAAACCTCTTGTCAACCTTTCTCATTCTACCCCCAGCACCATAGGTCTGCAGTGAGTAGTTTCACAGAACAGACTGCCAAATCCTACCCATCTCTTATGAATGTAGAGTCAGCATGCCCCTGCCAGAGAATAGGCAGCCCAGAGTAACATGAAACACTTTGCACTCTCTCAGTGATAACCCGGCAAGGCCTCATTAGCTCGCTGTACTACCTAGAATAGTGTTGGCCACTCATGTTCCTGTTTAATTATCAGACTCTCTCCAGTGGATCCGTCTTGTCCACAGCATCTCACCTCTCTATGGTTCCTGCCTGATACATTCTACTAATGTGGCTTTTATGAGTAACATGGTTGACTCTCTTGATACACTTGGTCCTGGTGCAAATTACTCCTTTGAATTATACTTGGTTCCTAGGCTGCCTGTCCTCATTTGTAGCTTAAATAGCCTCCTTGACTTTTAAACACACTTGGTCTCTGACAAGGCTTGTGTTCAAGTCACCTGCACTTTACTTACCTGTGCTCCAAATCACAGAGGTAATGAAGATGTTTATTTCAATATAATAAAGAGAAACCTGAAGATGTTGCTTTAAGTGAAAAGAGGAAATTGCCTGACTCAATAAGGAAAGAAAAATCACACTGCGCTATGTAAGTTCACCAACAGAACAAATTTTTATCTGTCAACTTGTGAAAAAGGAAAGCGGATTCATGGTAGGTATGTTGTTAGGCCTCACATGGGACACATCAGAACCACTGCACAAGGTGAATGTACAGCTAAGGTAGAAATGACATTGTATGAGATAACTTGGTCCTCCCCACTATTTCACCATCCAAAGGGGGTGATGGGATATTTTCCCATGGACAAACACTTCCCAACAACCTGTTTCTTTTCCTACCTTCACTACTTGGTAATAGAACATTTCAGGCAATTTTACTCTTTCTATTCCATTTCTATGCAATCATGGTAAGTAATACATGCTAACACACTCATGTGGCCTCTTTCAGTGAATCAATGAGATCTAGAAAGAGCCTTGAACAAGATCCTGTGTAACCCAGGACTCAGGCAATGGTTACATACAGAGAAATGTTAAAGGCTGAGGAAGGTCATCTTGGGTCTAGTTTTAAAGCCATTATTTTATTCATTTATTGCCACTGATTATCATCCCAGGCAAAGTTGCCTATACTGTCCGTTGCCCTTTCTCTGCAGCTGGATCTTGGGTCAGATGAAGAAGAGAGTGAAGCCACTGTTTCCTAGAATGTCTCTGAGACTGCTTTCATCTCCTCCTCTCACTTTGATATAAGATCGTTTGGTTCTATTGGACATGAGATTGCCTAATTGAAACTCTCAAAGATTAACATTTCTCTCTGTCCATGAACCCCATCCTCTGCGTGAAAATCCCCAGGCTTCCCATCTTTTTTGTCTCTCATTGAAAATGCAAGGCTATAGTGTGAGGGAGGCTGCATAGAAAGACACCTCCTCTAGACTGGGGTAAGCTCCCTGGCTCTCATGGAGAGAGCTCTTTATGCAGCATGTTTTCCATTTATTTCAGATATTGATGGTACTCTCTCTCACTGGTCTGGAAGCCAGCAAGGGGATGTCTAAGGCAGTGAGCCCCAAGAGGAGTCAGGGTTCTTCTTCATATAGATGCTGATATAGAGGCCAAGGGGGTGTGACTTTATGGCTGTAAAGGTGGGGAGTGGAAGCAGGGAGATGAACAAATTGCTGTAAAATTTCAAAGCATCATTTAGTAATGACTGCCTGTTAAAAATGAAGAACAAAAGCAGGCTATACAGCTGGTGCTGCATACTAATCTCAATTTATTCATAAAGTTCAAGTTCAAACCTCATCATGTCTAAATATTTTCATTATTTATTACAATTAGCATATGCATGATTTCTGTTACCTGTCTGCCTTATTCGGGAGTGCTCGTCCTGCAGAATAGCACTGAAGAAAACTTGAACAAATCTCTTCTGCTAGTGCTTAGCGCCCACCCCACTCCAGCCCATCCATGTTGTCATTCAGCCAGGCACAGTGCTGTTCCACAGATAGGTGCTCATCACATGTCGAAAGTGTGTGATGCAAATATGCATTAATTAATATCTTAGAGGCAAAAGGTAAGGAAAATTAGTCTTCATGTTATAATTTGAAAAATGAGTCATGGTAGTTAATTAACCTATCTAATACCTCAAGGTAATGAATGCCTGAATCGATTCACAATTAACAATTCAAATAACCTTGCCTTTAAAGTGGCCTTATAATACCTGCATTTAAACCTAGACAGCTGAAGCACTCAGTGTTGATCTTTCCTGGCATGCCTCGTGGTGGTATTCCAGTATGTACTGAAGCTACAAATTCATTAGCAGGCAAAAGACTTCTGTAGATAATTTTCACACCTTGCTTGGATTCTGGTTGCCTGTTTGCTTCATATTTAAATCTGCCCAGCATATTCTTAAGAAATATATTGAATTTTCCTTCTTTGTCCTTGCAATTTGTTATGAAAAACAAATTGGTAGGGACCAAAGGCAGAATAATATGATGTCTAAAACTATCACAATTTGCTGATTCCAGTGCACACCAGGTTAATCTGTGAACGTCTGGGTGTCTGATTTCCTGCTGAAGCATGCAGGTAAGAGTCACTCTGCTTCAGCTCGAGTTTAGCACATCTGCTGCCACTTGGGAGACACTGGGCAAATATTGAAATGACACAAATTTATCAAAAACAGAGCAAGTGGACTTTGGCAACTGAAAGAAAAGATAACTCTGTTATTTGTAAACTCGTGTAAGTTTAGTCAAATCCTGTCATCTTGGAAAATCAGCTCTTCTGTGTACAAAATAGCAAGGATATAATTTGTGGTGCTAAAATTCAGTCTGTGCTATCAACTTTAACCCTTACCTGAACTATGGTGTTTAACCCTTACCTGTATTACATGTCCACAGGTTTTGTCAAGATCTTAAGCACAACATTGATCAGACTGAATTCACTGCTTCTTTCACTCTCCTCTGTCAAAAGAATAGCAGTTATAGATTTCATTTGCTTTATTAGTGGTTCATGGATGCAGATTCTTAAATTACTTACCAGAGAGTATCTGTCCACCGTTAGCTCTGTATTGGTCCTGCTCATGACTTATCCTCACCTGAATAGAATCCTAGCTGTGCTCTTTCCTCTCCACTTCCACAGCTAGATCTGTACCTTCCCACACCATCTCTCCTCTAGTAACATAGCAGAGCTTGCTTGCTGTCCTGGCTTTGTCCTCTCTTGGTCATCTTCCCTGTGAGATCACTCTTAGTTAATTTCTTAAACACACAAGGTTCGTAGGTTGACACTATTAGTAGGGTCAGAAAAGATGTTTTCATTTGTCATAGAAAAGATTTCATAACTAGTTTTTCAATAGTGCCTCTCCCCTCTCCTTCTGCTGCCCCTTGTCACTTTTTAGAAAGTTCTGACACAATTCTCCACCCTGAGTGCGTTGAATTTAGTGGGTTTAAAATCATTCCATGTTGCTCTTTCTGAAAGACCATTGGTTCAGTTTCAGAATGCTCATCCTGATCCTGTTTAATGAAATGTCCTTAGAACCTAGCTCAGTTGTCACTTCTTTGGTGAACATGTCCACAGGTTCACAGACATTTGGATGATTCCACTTTTCTGACTTGCATGTCTGTTTCTTTTTGAACTTTTCTCATGGATGATACATTCTAACCATAGGAAACGTCCTCTGTTTTTGTTCCATCAAACTCTTCCATCTATCCCAAGCACTCAGTAGATGCTGACCTTCCTGCTTTCTAATCCCATCTACTTCTGTAAACCCTTCAAATATTTATTATCCTCTAATGATATAGACTAGAATCAAACATAAGAGTGTATACTTATTTTAGATGTGTGGATTATATTCTTATAAAAATAATTTATTTAAGACATTTGACTAAATGAGAAGAATTCACTTCAACATTTGTAGAAGTCAAATTTTAAATCAGATGGTTGATGGTGGCACCTTCTGGCCAATTGTGATATTGCACCTGAATCTATTGTTTTGAGGTTTGAAGACATTCTTCTGGGACCTGAAGTACTGGAGATTAGTCATAGGCCATAAGGACCTACACCACAGTAGGCACATAAAGGTCTTTTAAGTTCTAAACACCATCCAATTCTTACTTACTGTTTCTAAATACAAGCCTTACTAAGTAGAGCTATAGTCAACATGGCCAACTCATGAATATCTAGTTTCTCTGCTGATTTCTCAGCATATCTTTCCTTGAGATCATATCTAAAGACAATTAATGCTCACCTTATAAATTATTAATCACTTGGATGTGAATGAAGTACTGCCTCCTCCTCAGGAGATATCAAGCTAGTATACAGCTAGTGCTCACATAGCAGCATCAGCTACACCAAAAGTATTTACAGTGACTCTTTAATAATTGTCAGCTCTATTTGGAATGTGACAATTAGGTTCCCATAAGAACAAAGTGTGGATATATGAAATTTTCATAGTATTTAAATTCAAGAAGAACTAGAAATTATCGTAAGCTTTTCCTCTAAAATGTTTTATATGAGCAGATGAATGATGCCAGAAACTTGATAATATTTCATGGAAGCTAATGACCAAGACAGTCAGACCTACAAGGCAGAGAGGAATGCCAGAGTGGTTTTATACTTGGCAGTTCCCACACATTCCTGTAAATACACTTTGATCTGTCACAAGAGTCACCTCATGAGCTCCAAAGGCAAGTGTCTGAATTAGGTCTGTCCACTGTTCTATAGTTGTGTGCACTTGTCCAGTTAGTTATGTACTTAATCTCCATAACAATAAATTTGCAAATCTTGGTTCATCTGCCCACAGGTTGTTAAGAAAAAAAAAAGGTAGCCCCTGTAAAATGCTTAGCTCACAGAGTCATTATGTGTTCTACAAACTCTATAAATAGAAATCATTTAGATTCTCAACAGGCTGCCATTTCTATAAGACCATGGGCATCTGGTACTTCTGTCCTTTAGTGCACAGTTCCTACTGAGTTAACTAGCCCACATTGCTTATTCAGGACTACACTCTCTCTTCTCTGAATTATCCTCAGTATTTGAGGACCACAGCTTCTCAGTTTCAGTCCATGGTAAGCTGTATCCATTTCTTATGGCTGCCAGCAAACAGAGTATTATGACGAGAAAGGATGTTCTGGGCCAAAGTGCTTCACCTCAGTGTGATCAGCACAGAGAAAGAGGAGAGGTCCTGGTAAATGAGCTTCTCCTCAAGAACATATTCCTACTGTCTTCCTCCTACCAGGCCCCTCTATTTGTCTACATCATAGTGGAAGGTATTTCTAATAATACTTCAAAATTATGACATAATCAGTGCATTAATTATTAGTTAAATCATGATCATGTTCCCTAAGCCCCGCCTTTGAACATTACATTGGAGAGGAAGCTTTGGAAGGATCCTTGTATTTGAACAATGACTCTTTTCCATGCCAACAAACCCCTCACTTCCCAGTGCCTTAAATCAGGGTGCATGTATCCTGAGTTTGTTGACACATTCGAATGCCACTGAAAGACAGGAAAAGCAAGGCAAATATTACTCTAGCAAGGCAGTCACAGAGTATTTTTGGATGATATAGAAAGAGCATCTGCATTTGGTTGTCACTTTTAGTATTGCTTTGGGGGGTGGGAGTTCTCTGTCCATTTTCATGTCTGTAATCACTGGGTTTGAAGACTCCATTTGTTTCATTCCCATACAAAGAGTTTAGGATGTATAAGACTTGTCTGTCTGCTGTGCCTGCTGTCATATCTTCATCTCATGTTACTTTTCCCTACTTGTCCACATCTGAGAAGGTGGTTAGCAAGGAGACATCTGCTTTTCACTCATTGTATGGATTAGATCAGTTTTACAAATCTAGGCCTAGTCATCCAAAGATAAACACATTATGAATGTTTATTGACAGTGTCATTGACATGTAAAGACACAGAGAGACCTCATTCAGTAATCCTCACAATGAGTGAGGAAAAGTGTCAGTCAGCTATGGGATTAGGGGGTGGGAGGGCCATGGCTTTGATATTGAACTACATGGCCTTCTGTGAACGCTACCTAAATTTTTTGTCGCTTTTTCTCTTCCCACATGGGAACTGAATACAATGCCCCCAAGAGCTGAGCACAGTTGATGCTTGACACACTATGTTGACACTTGCAAGAATTTAGCAGCAGGCAGACATCATTTGTTATTATTATTTTATTGACAATATGGAGGCCACTCATTGTCAAAGGTCACACCTGTTGGTGGAGGTGTAGAAAGATGAGGAGGACCAAACTGAAGGCTCTGAATAGAGCTCTGATTTCCAGGCCCTCAGGAAGCTGCTTGTCTATGTCTTGCTCGCTTCCCCTTTTGTCAGATATAGAAAAGGAAAAAGATGTCTGCAGCTAGTTACGTTCTTCATATTCAAGGCTCTTTGTCCACAGACTCCTTGATGAGTTAGTGAAGGCTTGACAGCATCTCTTTATTCAGTTAGTTCCCAGGAACAACCCTCCCACTTGCAGACATTGCAAGGCCTGAGTTGAAAGAAAGGCCAGATCACACTTTTCTTCCCCATCTGCCTGGAGCAGCCTTGGGAAGGGAGGCGCTCAAATGCTTTCTTTATTAGCTGCATTTTCCCCTTCAAACAAGTAGATAATTTCAGGAAAACATAAGAAGTTGAGTTCATGGCAAGTTGGTTAGACTTCATTCCGGAGACATTTTTCAGTAATTATTTTTCAGAATTTCCCACCCATCTAATTGCTATTCCTCCCTCTTCTGCTTATCCCACATTCATCGTTTATCTCAGAGTAGAGTACTTTCAGCTCTGTAATGAGCTGTGCTTTCATTTCTTACAATGGAGAGATTCTTATTCAACAAAGATACAGACAGAACTCAAGGCTGTGGTGCTATTTTATTCTTAGCAACAAGCAAAGTTTCCTATGTGACCTCCTACCCAAAAGTACTTTTCCTTATTGATTCATGATTAGCTCTTTATCTCTTATCTATCTATCTATCTATCTATCTATCTATCTATCTATCTATCTATCATTTTCATATATCAATCATATGTGCTTGTATGAATATGTATGTATGTGACTGCCTGCCATTTATCTATATCTATTTATCAATTATGTATATGTGCCTTTATGTAATCTCCATTTTTAGTACATATCTCCTGTCATCTATCACACACATATATGTGTGTGCCTACCTTCCTATCTTTAAATCTATTCATTTA